>BQNB010008642.1:0-89294 GCA_026074375.1 Tanacetum coccineum
AGGCATTGCTTTCCTTGTTAAAAGAAGACATATCTATGATATAAACATCCCTTATCCTTGGAGCAATGAGAACAACCTCATCATTTTGGTTGAAAATAGTTCCCTAAGTCTTTGTAAACAGAACCTTGAAGTTAGCATCACACACCTGACTAATGCTAATTAAGTTATGCTTCAAACCATTCACTTAAGCAAACCCAGTGAAAGTGATTCCATTACAATTAACTGAGCCATATACTTCTGTGTCCCTTGAAGAATCATCTCCAAAAACCACTTTAGGACCTGGCTCCTTTGAATATTTGTGCAGATATTGTTTCACTCTGTCATGTGTCTAGAACAACCACTATCTAGATACCACACATATCTCTTTAAGTAATCCTGTATAGACATTTTCACACAGATTAGTTCCTTTTGTGAACCCACTTTTCAGTGGATTCTGATTGCTTGATAGCAATCCTTTATTTCCTGCTGTTTCTTAGGTTCTTTGGACAATCAGCAATCTCATGAGCTATGCTCCCACAAATTTCACACCCTGGGTAAAATTCACAGTCATCTGGGTGACGTTTGTTGGACCCATAATATTTACACTCTCCAAATATCTTAGACATTCTAGCAGTTCTAACAGGTGTAGATTTAGATGTGGATTGGCCTTTCAGTTTGCTTAAGGATTTTTTAACAGTAGTTTGTTCTGTGTGTTTCTTGGTAGTGTGGGAGATTGAGCCATAAGTAAAACACTTGGTTTTTGAGTAGCAATCATCAAAGAGATGATTCCTCATTCCACAGTGTTTACATGGTCCATACCATACCTTTTGCTTAGGGGTCTTTAAACTACAAGCCTGAGACACTAATGAAGAAGTGTCTGAAGGTATCAGAATTTATTTCTTGATACCTTTTACTTCTTCCATCAGAGTTAAAAGAAGTTGCTTAGTTGATAGGAGAGCATTTTTATCAAGACATGAGTTTTAGACAGCTGGATGCTTGGATTCAATCCTTTTCTTAATGACATAGGTTTGTGACACTTTATTAGAAGATTTTTTAATCTCTTTAGAAGTAGTATTAAGTGTCAAATCAGCCATGTTAGCAATAAGGTTAGACAATGAAATAAGACTTTTAGAAGCACCAGATGGATCTGCCCCAGTCAGCTTAGGAAGAGGGGGCAGGGGTTCTTGAATGTCACTGTCATCATCAGAGTCAGAGGTGATCATAGGAGCAGACTCATATGTGGATACATCAGCCTTGGTGAACAGATGTTCCTTAGAGGGGTTGTTCTCTTTTCTCTTACCTTTTCCTCCAAGGGCTTTGATAATATTGCCAGGTATTTGCTCAGAGAGCAGTTGGTCAAGGGTGACTTTGCTACATGTCTATTTTTCAATGACCCTTTTTAGATCAGAGATCTCATCCTTCAGAGATTCATTTTCTAGATTGACTCTAATGACTTCATTTTGAAGGGAATAGTTAATGGACACAATATTCTTTAGATTACTCAGTTCAGACTTATGTAAGGACAATTCTTGCTTAAGAAGATTATATTTGTTAACCATGTTTTTTCTCTGATCCTCTACATAAATAAGGTCAACATGAGTGTAATCTAAGACATATTTTCTATCATCACTATCAATCATAGACAAAAGTCTGTGTACCTTTTTCATAGTGATGTCAACCCATTGACCAGATCTTGCATCAGCCTTCCCCACAAAAGGCTTATCTTCAGCAATTTCCATAAAAGCTCTAATCCTGGTGGTTCCTTCATCCTCTAAGGACACATATTCTTCATCCCAGTCAAATGACTCAGCTATCAACCCCTTTTCACTTTTTCCCTTGTCACTCTTCCCTTTTTCACTCTTTCCCTTTGTCAGATCATCAATCCTTTGGGTTAGGACAACCATTTTAGCTTGAAGTCCCTTGTATTTTCCTTTGTAGTCTTTTTGATAGTTACCAGTATTATGGGAAGATGTTTGGTAGATGGGTGGTGTGTATGATTTGAATTTGTTAAATGAGTTGTTTGGGGATGGATAGGATGGAGTGGATGTTTTGTTTGAAGGGCAGTCCTTTTGAAAATGCCCAGTTTTCCCACAAGCAAAACAAGTTTCTTTAGTTTTGTCTATGGGTTTCCTAGCAAATCCAACCCTCCCAGATCTTTTATAGAATCTTTTCTGATTTGCAAGCAGAACTCTTTCATGATACTCAGCGTTTAAATCAGCCATAAATTCATTGCTGGTCCTCTGATCCTCTTCAACATCTGAGTCACTGTCCTGAAATGGTGTGTTAGAAATCAAGGCTTTTGAGCTTGAGGCCTGAATTGAAAATCTTTGTGTCTCTGACTCATAGATTCGATCAATGAGACCTTCCTCATAATTGTACTTATCATATAGTGTAGCCAGACTGTCATTTTTAATGGAATTATTTGCCCTCTGAGTTTGATTCATGCTTAGCCATTTTCTTAGCAGGCTATTAACAAACGTAGCATTGACTTCTGCTTGAGGAATAGTAACACCATTATTTTCAAGGTCATTTAACAAGCATTTCAGCCTTGTGAACGTTCCCATTACTTTTTCACCCTCAATTGATTTAAAAGCATTGAACTTAAGTCTTAAGGCTACAATCTTGGTATCTCTTGTATCAGATGGTCCCTCATGAGCTAGGATGAGATCATTCCACATTTCTTTAGCAGTTTTGCACTTAATGACAAATTTCATAACATCATTTGGTAAACAAGATATAATGATACTTTTTAATCGTTTATCTTGGTTAGCAAGACGACTCTCAGCATTTGACCATTAATTTTGATGTTTGGGTAAGGGATTTTCAGTAGTGGACAAACTTGACATAGGTACAAATGGTCCATCTTCTAGAGTTTATAGAAGGTAAGGTTCAAGTCCATCAAGGAATACCAGGAACCTAACTTTCCAATTCATGAAATCCTCTTTGTCAAAAGCAGGTACATTTGTGACATTAGACCCTCCTCTTGAATCAAGCAGTTAAGGTAGGTTCTCATCAGCAACACTTTAAGCTACATTAGTCGTAGTTGTGGTGTTGATAGGGTCAGTAGTTGTAGGCATCGTGTCAACCCTATTAACATTAGGGCTACCCGGATTGCCAGAACTTGCACCAAAAGGTGGTGAGATAGGTGGTATAGCTCTAGACATAATTGGATTTTGATTTGTTTAAAACAAAGAACAGTTTATAAATGGTTTTATAAATCAACACTGCTCTGATACCAATTGTAAGTCCCAAATAACACGTCTATATGAAATATAACACTTATCTAATGTAAATAACACAAGTAATAACTTTTCAATCGTGTAATGCTTTATTGATTAAGAATAAAGTATTACAATGTGCTATGGGATTCGCACATGTTGAATGAAAATGTGTGATTACCCTCTGAACAATTTAATCTTGATAGAGTATCAAGTTTACAAAGCGAACTTTATAGCAGTGATAAGATCAGAGGTCCTACTGTGTAAGTTTCGACAAAGAGTGGTAAATGCTTTAATTACATCAACAATAAAAGCCTTACAACCGGTCTCTATTTATACTAATACTAGGTTTGCGCCTTAGTGCGGTGTTGTTGCAACGTGTCAAGTTTCTAGTGACAGGTACGAGGTATTTTAAATGCATGTCCATTTTTGGACAACTACCCGCCCTTTACTGTAGTGAACAATTATGCCAACTGTTCACTACTTTTTGCTAACTTGTATAGGGACAGGCTTTAACTTTAATCAATGTTTATCCCACCATAAACAATGTTATGTTTCCGCTTCATCAGAGAACAATATATAAGTCTCATCTAGTTATTCTTTAAAGGGTATACATGATAGTCAAAGTATTGCCACCTTGATTCTATTAGAAACTTCAGCGTATTCCTTTACATACCAGCTGATATACATCCAAGATCGACGAGTATGTTTCAAGCCTCTTCGAACTTTCTTGACGATGTCTTTGACTTGAATACGTCTGACGTTGCTCTCTGAGGCTTTGCACTCAGAGAGTCCTTTCATAACCTCTGAGTCCCACCAATCAGAGGTTCTTCCATAACCTCTGAGTCTCATTACTCAAAGGTTCTTCAATACCTGCTAATCCCACTCAGCGGGTTCCTTAATACTTAGCCTAATTTTGTTTAAATCTAGGAGCTGATTACTGGGCACTGAATAGGCCCAACACTTCTCACACTACTCCACTTCAATCACATTTTTTAATACATCCCATCAATAAAGATGTGTAAATCGGATTCCATATTCAGCTTGATATTCTAGGTGTGCCTGTTGAAGACATCTCCTTCATTGGCTACACTACGCTCCATCTGAGTGACGTTATCGAACACACCACAAAAATTAGCAACTTTTGAACGCACGGTCATCCATTTGCCGTTAACCATATCGTTCATCTGATGCCTAGTGCAACGGATAATATTTTGTGCAAATGTGGTTCATGTTGTCAAACCAAACACCCTTCGTCTTTCTCGTATTACCACCAAGGCTATCTTAGATTATACGAACCAAAATTTGCCAAAATGTCAACTTTTTCATCAGTGGTCCATGGAGCACATTGTGGTTCCTTGGCGTTTCGGTTCTTCTTCTTCATCGGGGCCGATTGGCGTCTTTAGTTCGTCTTTTTCTTTGTGGTCGGGACTTCTTCAACGAGAGGTGATCCTCCTTAGTTCGGGTCTTGAAAATTTGGAGAGTACCATTTCCATGTTTGCGTAACGTACAGGAGGCGAACGTGGAGATGTTGAACCCAATCATTATGTTGAGATGAAGACTAACACCCACATCTATGTGGAGTTAAGAACCGTCAATATTATGTGTGAGCCGTTTGTGGTGTCGTATTGAGGTAGAGTAATGTTATATCCTACTTCTATTCTTTCTACAATTAATTTCCTACTCACAGGATCCTGTCTTGTGTCTGTACTGCACGGTTTTTGATGACGGAGAGCATAATGACTGGAAGAATATATAAAATATTTAGTGTGAGTGCATGAGGAGATGTAGGTAATGTAATGTAGGAGGATATAAACAAAATCATGGTTTTACATGTTTTGTTGGGTTTGGGTTGTAATTTTTGTTGTTGTGGCAGCTTAGATGATGGATTATGATATGTTGGTTTGGGTAGATTACTTGTGGTTTTCGTTTGTTTGACGTTTTTGTGTTGCGAAGATTGTTTTGAGTGAGACTTGAGACTTTTTTTAGTAAATTGGTTTTAAGAATTGATAAGTTGTTTTTGTAAAGTTGTGTTTGAATATGTTGAATACATTTATAAGTTATTTACAAGTTAATTTCTTTTGACTCTTTCTATATTTAAACATATATATTGCGCTCGAGATCCTTGAAAATTGTTCCTCGCTTCATGCACCAACGTGCCCATAGATAAGAAAGTCTTTCCTCGTTTAAGTTTGTTACCGTGCTGAGACATGCAACTACTTTGCTTCGATTTTTGATCATTTTTATGAATCATACTCACATAAAATGACAAAGTTTTCTTACACATTTCACCATATTTTAAGCTTTTTATCTCCCAAAAATCCAATTAAAGAATTCAAGTACATTCATCGTCGTCTTACCATTACTCATTACCCCATTAGCCTCAGCTTTGCGGACTAATGTAAAAGCACTCCCCGAACATCTTGTCGACATTTTTACTGTCGATTTTCATAGAATAGTAACCCCAATAGCAATTTTTTCAACCTATAGCGACATATTTAACTTAATTAAAATGTGATATGATATAATTTAGCTTCAGTCAATGTATCATTTTGATCTATGAATTTCATTCTTCGGTGCTATGATCCACTCTTGGGATTGACGTGTTGAATTGGCTTAGTTAATTTGGTTGTAGTGGATGCTATCTTCTTCTTGAAGATCCTCATCTCTTGGTGTACATATTTTTCCTGTCCTATGTTGGATGGAAATTTAAAACATATGAAGAAAATTATATTGCACCTTGATTAAATATGAAATGTTTTATGGTTATAGAAAAAAAGATTTCACTTTTATAAAAGTTATAGTAACTCCTTAATATCTTGGGAATTTTGATAAAATGATTTTAGTTTGACTGTTATCCAAGTTCACTTAAATTGTTGAGTTGATTATGTACATAAGTTTTAATTAGTGCTCCATTAAGTTTTACCTTGCAAGGTAAAAAAATATGGCAAGAAGCATGTCGCTAATTTTCCAGTGAATGAGTGCACTTATACCACTAATAGAAAAGTTTTGACAAGACGTGATAAATGCATTCATTTGTTACTAATAATTTTGCGAACATGACTTTGAAATCACTCAACGTATTAATATTGCTGGTTTTATAAGCGAACAAATAAATATAATACATTGTTAAGTAGTATATGATTACTTGGTACTTATACGGCGTGTTTGTTGAAATTAACAATAGCAGTTAACAAAAATAGTTAAATTTTTTTTTGAATGACGACTTTATTAGAACCACTAGCAAGGAGCTAGAAAATTACAAAGGAATCAAAAAAGGTGTTTGAAGTCCAATCTACCCATTTCAAAGTTCTTTTTACTATTAGCTACACACCAATATAAAGAGCGTAAAACAATATTTGTCGAAAATAACTTACTTTAGAGGAATAGGTGACGCAAAAAGAATTGGTTCCTGAAGTTCCAAAAGGATCACCAAGAAACGTAAAACACGCCTTCCATCACCTCACTTTCGTCTTAGTACTAAACGGATAGAGTTGAACCAGAGAGCACATCTTCGTACGACTAAGAAGGATGAAACATTCCAAATTCACAACATCTACAATGAACTTTGGAATATCTTTAGCCAAGAGCAACCGAAGAATAAATGGGACGATATCTCGAGCACTGTGATCACAAAGAGGACAAGCCAAAGACGGAAGCGAGACATTCCTACGAGACAAATTCGATCTAGTAGGTAAACGATCGAGATAAAGTAGTTTTCCAGCTAAAAAACGGTTACTTAATCTGGATATAATCTTTTATATTCGAGTTTGTACTGTCCATTTTAGGGAGTTATGCCGATCTTACTTAGATCGAACATCACTTGACTTGAAAAACACCATCGCCATTTAAGTCCTAAACAATCTGTCATCCCTATTAGATTAAATAACCATTATCAGTTATAAACGAAAAGCTGATCAAGTTGTTGTGACTCTACACCTCCTCAGACTTGACGACGAAAAGAAGAGGAGATAGACAGTATTCATCTTATCAGCAACGATATGTATTTATTATCTTCATGAGAAACAAACGTGGAGGAATAGAAAGCTTGAGAAGTTTATCTCCAATCAAAAGATCTTTCCAAAGCTTTACCTGTACCTTTTCCCACACGAATCTTACAATGGAAATGAGATCAAACCTTTGACTACAAGGGAGTTAGCTTCTGTTATGATGGTGCTCCATGTCGATATTGAGCAGCAGAAAGAAACATTGACAATCAAGCCATGAAAATGATATATAATTCGGGGACCATAAGGAGTTATCTCTGTGAATGGTAGCGCCATACCCCCTTGAAAAAAAGGGGGGAGAAGGGGGGGAAGGGGGGAGGGGGTGTACAACCCGATTGGTATGTGCGATGATAAATTGAAACTCCCATACCCTCTGAATTTCTTAGAAGAAGCAACTTAGCAACTTTTGACCCAAGCAATCTTTTATCACTACTTCTTGAATGCCATTAAAAATTCCTACGAAGACTCTCCATATAATTAAGAACAGATTTTGGGAAACTTGAAATTCGACTGTTGTAGTTAGGAGTGGAGCCCAAGATCCGATTTAAGAAGGGTAAGCGACCCAGATAGATAGGTATTAAGTTTCCTCCTTGCAACCTCTTCTTCATCTTATTAATCGTCTTCGTCCCAAGCATTTTTAGAAGACTATTATCTCCTACTAAAATACACCAAGTATTTAAAAGGAGCTTTCATTATTCAAACAACCAATTGACTTTTGCATCTTCAGACCTCACAATGATTCTGGGATACCGACTCAAGAACGATGACCCTTCTGAATAATTTAATGTCATACCAGAAAGGTAAGGTGAAGATCGAAGAATAATTCATGACACCCTTTAAGTCTTAGAATGAGGAATCACTCACCATAAATATAGCGTAGCGGCGTAGTAAATAAATGTGACAAACGTAGTAGATGGGTCATTCTTAGTTCCTTTATTTATTCCGCTTCAATGCCAGGGAAAATGATAAGTAAAAGATGACTCCATAATGAGATAACGAACAAAAAGGGAGCTTAAGGGGTACCTGTTCAAGCCTCGGTATAAATGAAATTCAGTGCGGACTCTCGTTAACTAAATAGAGGCCTTACCTGAAGACGGACTTCCACGAATCTTTGAACGCCATTTAGGACCGATCCAAAAGAGATGAGATCTATTCTCAAGATAATCCCATCTACCGGAATCATAAGGATTGGCGCGAATTCGACTGTATAAATCATGGCTTGTTGCTTTTTAAGTTGCTTGCACGGTAAAGATTTCATTAATAATAAAAGGATCCATCGAGAAATCTGTCTATTAGGAAGAATGCAGTTGAAATCTGAGATGAGTTCCGAAATAACCAGGAAAAGTCGGGTAGCTTGGAAATTTTAGGAAGACTTTGTAATAGGATTACAATTAAACTGTTGAGCGGTAGTCACTAAAAACTTTCGGATCAGAACGTTAAGGATGAGGGCACAAACGAAGAGGTTGCTTCAAATTGCCAAATTCTCCATGATCAAAAAACCATTTCACAGCTATGCAAAGTCATGGCCACAAAGGTCCATACTTACAAAAAAATTCGAAGTTAAAACGTCCGCCAATGGATTTATCAACTCCACAAACCCACACGGTGTGCGTAATATCTTCATTTGAGGATTGGAGATGCCAAGTCTCTATAGATCTGATTCATTATTGAGACAATTAGGAAAAGGAAAGTTAAAGGACTAACCTCGTCTAGAACCGAGTCTTGGAATCTGTCCGTATAGTGCCTTCTAACTCTTGTTTAACAAGATCACGTTGACATCATCACCATCTACCATAATTCCGGTATTATCTGAAATGTTGGTCGGCATTGTTTGGTTAGGTGAGATGTTGTATGTGGAGTTCGCGTCACCCTCGATTGCCACAGCGATTTTTGCCATTTTGCATGATACTCGGTGGTTAGAAGACTTGAAATAGTTAATGTTTCAACGACTCCTTACGGTCTTATGATTTCGTCGTCGGTGACTCATCCTTGGATCCATCTCTCTTTTTACTTTGTCGACTACAATTAGATTTAAGATTCTTTAGAAAGACCTACCTGATGCCTTTTGACATCCAAAGTCCATGTCGAATCATCATTCTTCAACATTTTGAAGCTTTTTTTTAAACGAATCATAACCATTGGAATCATCAAGAGTAAAAGAATTCCAAGATTTTGAGACCAAGTCATCGAATCCAGGAAGCTCAAGCCAAGAGTGATAAAAATGAAATGGAGTAGGGCCAAATCAGAAAGACTTCCTTTGAGTAAAATAGGAATTGTTGGAGAGGTGACGATCCAGACAGATAGCCAAAATGAGAGGAAAAGTGAAAGTAAACCATTAGACATAAAAACCCTATTATTTACTCTTCTGGTCAGCGAAGGATGAGCCCATGTGATAAGAGAATACTTCCTGCTGGATATCGTTTAAACCCGGAAATTAGAAAAGAAAGGAATTAAACGCGTTAGCGACCTTGACGGGTAAATAAACGTTCCCTACCGTTCCTCAATAATCTAACGTCGTTGAAGTCCCATAATTTATCTTTCGTACATTCCAAATAGTGATTAGAGATTCGTAGATAATCTCCTCAACTTAGTTTAGATGAAAAGAGGGGGGGGCTTAGAACCGAAATAATTAATACTCCTCGGTTGTTCGGTATCCATCGGCCATACATAGCTTTTAAATATTATCGAAGATATAGTAGGATGATCCTGCTTGAAGAAATATTAGTAACCCAAGCGCAATGAATACCACCTGATTTGCCACTAGGCCTCACTAATAATGTGAGTCGAAAACTAGTTTTCCCCATAGAAATTTAACTCCATAGCCGAATCCACTCTCCATCGTAGTTTCTATGCTTGACAAAAAACATTACTTTATGTTTAGAAATTCAACTCCTTGTCCAATCTTTCTTAAGCCTTGGATCCTAGCCTTGGATATTTAAAGAAGACAAATTCATCGGATAATAATTGTTCACTGAGTTCCAATAATCTTCTCACATGTATTTAGTACATCCTTCTCATAAAAAAAGCCACTTGTTTGACCCACGCAAATATTCTTCTAAAATCTCAATATGGAACCGCCTTCCTTGATCTAACCCCATCTACATTAAATCTTTAAGAAGAGACTCTGTCACGGAAGTTTTCCGCCTCTTCCAATACTCTTCGAATTACTCATTTCCGTCTACTAGGAGGGTCGAACTATTCTGCTTCAGGAATATCTTGATTATTACATGCTGAGGATATCATTGGCGGTGTGAAACCGGAGGGATAAGGGTGCTGGTAGACGTATCCGTGGTTTATTATTCTTTAGTGAGTTTATCATAGTAAGTCGTATATATGGAAAGGATCTAGACGATTCCTCAAGTTCATTAGGAATCTCCATGTTGATGCTCGAAACCTGATCTTCACCGTCTATCGCCTATGTATGTGTCCGTATTTATCAACCTTCCTCTCAGCATTTCTCCACTCGTCGTTGTTTAGGTTATTTGGCTGTTCATTGATCTAGGGACTGTCTTCCGAGAACAATTCTTTCTCAGGAACATCTAAGAAGGTGGGGACAAAACAAAAAGTTCCTTGGGCACGAGACCAAAAAACCTTCCCTTTTTCTATTATGATATTAGTAGGTTCCTAAGTTGGTCTCCTTTTGGCAGGTGTGTATACAAATACGTTTCCATGCCAATAGGTCATCATACCCATCTTCTAATTCAACCAAGTCTCACATTCTAGAAATGATCTTTTGTAAAGTGAACGAGTCCAAGCATCATTTAACGGAACTCATTCAATGTCGACCCAAACCTTATACGTTCTTAGCTGCGAAATCTGATTTGGACTTACCAATAAGACGGCGAATACCACGAAGCAACCCCAACATGCTTTCATGAATTTCGATTTAGGACTTAGATGATTCATTCATCATTACCCACATCTCCTAGGTAATACAACGCGGGTTGTTATCGAAAAACCCTCTTAGACAATGTACTTGTTATAAGTTATTAATGGAAGAAATATCTGCGAGAAATTCAACCATAACGCAAGGTCGTACGATCCATGTTCACCAGGCAAGTGAGTGTCCTAAATCCAAAGTCGGTTTCAAAATAGTACGAATTAGACTTCTTTGGGTCCACTTGATTCTTGTGTACTATAGAATGATTAATACCGTTACATTACCATAAGGGCACCAATTTTCTTTATATAAGGTAGAAAGCTTTATGCCTTTCAACCGAGCAGGTTAGCAGTTAAGTGAAACGACATCTAATAGTTGTTGGATTCTCAATTAGACGCTCAAGTGGAACTTTTAATGAACGAACAATAACGAAATACTTCCTGCTTTAGATCTCTTATTAGGAATGAACAATCGGCCACGTGCTGTATCTGTTACAATACCTTCCAAAGTGGTCCCTACTTGAACCAATAATCAGGGAAATTAGAGATGAACACCGACTTCGAGATCTTGGAGGTTTGGTCGATTTTGGATTGAAGGGAGTTCTGGAAACGAAACCCCATGTCTAAAAACGATATATAAAATAAGAAAAACGGAAATATAAAATAAATAAGAAAGGACAATCGAATATAAACCCTAAGGTCCCAGGATGAGAAAGACGCCTAACACGCTCGATATGAGATTCATCAATTAAATAACTGATCCCAATTTCAGGGGTTATAACGATTTCAAACACCAAGGATTAAGGGGATTAGATCGGAAGATTGGGAAAAGGGTTTGATCGCCGCCATTGAAAAGGAGATTTTTGAATTAGGGAATTTATAAAAGTATTTTTGTAAAGTAGATGTAGTTATATTTTGAATATGTAAAATGATAAATGATAAATGTTTATTCAAAGAGCATTGAGAAACTAGCGTTTTTATAGTTTTATAAATGTTAACTTCTAACTGCTTGTTTTCAAACGAGTTTTATCAATAATAATACTAATTAAATAATCAATCGTCTTAAAATTATTGTCCTCTATTGACTTTTTAAGATTTTTTTCTTCTAACTTTGGTCTTAAATATTTTTGTTTGTGTTATATAGTACTTAATGAAAAATATATGAATTGATAGGCTTTTAAACGTATTTTCATAGTTATGATTTGCATCGAGTATTATATAACACAAACAAAAATATTTAAAGTCAAAGTTGAAAGAAAAAGACTTAAAAGATTAATACGAGACAATAATTTTAAGACGGAAAGAATAAATGTAATTGCTTCAAAATGATCTCAAGAGCTTTATGTCAAACGTAATGTTTTTCAAGGACTATCTACCAGGTCAATATACATCATCCATGTGATTGTAAATATGGTCCATGCTTTTATTTATTACTCTGTATGAAGTTATGACGTTAACAACTATTGTAACTTATGTTTAGACGAAGTATTCAGACCCGTATAATGCATCAGTTTTGTTTTTTCATAAAAAATTAAATTTTTGATTTCGTTGAGGTGTAGGTGATTCTTGGTATTAAGTTTATGCCCTCTATATTTGAGGCGGTGATAATTTTTGCTCGAATAATATATTTTCCTAAATGGGCGATAATGATGCGAGTCTCATTGTACAAACCTGAACTCGAATTCACATTTCGTAGGAGCATCAAATGTCTTCAGCTTAATGTGATCAAACAACACAACCAATTAGTAAGCAGAGAGTGTTAGATTACACATAATATAAAATTGTTCAAATGATAATAAAAAATTCAAAATGTTTACTAACTTGGACCATTGCAAGTTGCGAATATTAGGCATCAAAGCCATAAAGCCTACTAACCGGAATACAAAATAATACATCAATTAAAAAATAACAACCATTCAATGTCTTGAAACCCAATAAAGCCATCTCTGCCCTCAACATGAAAACACATAGCATATTCACATGTCTTGAAACCCAATAAAACCATTCAATCAAAAAAAAAACCCTAATCTTCAAAAACCCTAATCAATTTTCCTCCCTTCAACCCCTCCCCATTTTCTTCCTCGATCTTTCATTCAATAAAAAAAAAACCCTAATCTTCAAAAACCCTAATCAATTTTCTTTTTCATGGGAAAGCAATTCGTCAATACGGATCAAAATGGTTGGACATGGATAACTCGGAACAAGAAATCAAAACCAATTGGAAATCCTTATCATAAGGAATTTGGTGAACATTACAACTTCCTTTTTTTTGTAACCAATATGCCTCCAGACATTATATTCAATAAGGATTATGGAACGTCGTGTGTTTTCTCTATCAATGGGTAGTTTGGTTTTGTATCGTTTATCGCTTTTTATTGTGTCCTATAGGATGGTATCGCGTTGGGTTATTATTTACTGGTGTTTAGATGTACAAAATTCTATTGTGTATTCTATGTCGTATATATGGTTTGATTGTTTTCATCTTTACATCACCTTAGCAGTTTAACCCTATTGTTCCCAACACAAATACCGTAGCACCATATAATATATACTCAATCCCAACCAAATACATACCATGCTTTCAATACCGCCATTAACCATATCGCCATTCATCTCTTTATCAACAATCGCCACAATCTAATAAAATCCTCAAGTAATCAAACCCACCATCCAAATCCCTCATACTCCTCGTCCCTCAAATGTGTTCCCATATCACCTCAATCGAAAACATATTCCATATAAAATAGCACCATCACACTCACGGAACAAGAAACATTAAGTGGAATAACACGGATACATTCCTATGTGAAATTAAGACATCGATTCCATGGATATCATGTATGTCATTTGTAGGATGAGACTTCTTAGATCTTATTATTCTTTTGTTGGCGGATACTGGTATTGGATACAATTTCCCTCATCTAGGTCTTGTTCAATAATTTCTAAGAGAATGAATGTCTTAATGGTTATATTCTGATTAAAAGGGCTCCCATGCTTTAATTTTAAAAATTGCACGAACGAATTATTTGATTGAGGTGGTGGGTTACCCTTTATGTGCTTGGGGCTCTTTGCTTACAAAAAGATTGCAAGTAGCTTTGGGAAATTCTTGTTCTTGAGAAGTAGAAACTCAAATTGTGTTCGGGTAGTAGACTTTGCTAGATCTACCAAATACTCTACCTCATCTCGGAAACTGTTCAAGTAGACATAAAAAATTGGTCTTTTAAGGTTCGGTCCAAGATATTGGATAATAGAGTATAAAAATATAAGATGACTACAATGAATTTCTCTAACCTCGATTTAATGGTGGTGGATCATGGTATTCTGAATCCAAACGACGAGCAACCGATTGATGATTTTGAAATACTCAAACAAAAACTCAACAATATGGTTGAATGAGCTTTTGTAATGAAGATGGGTACCATAAGGGCGGACAAAAGATGGTGTAAATAGATTCAACGACTCCCCAAAGAAAAAAGTGGAAGAAGACACCAATTTTAATTCCATTAATTCAGAAACAAAGGATAATTCTTCGGATTTAAGTAGACCTCCTGGATTTAAGTTCATGAAAAAGAGCTTTTCATCATCTAGCAATTGTTCTACATCGTTTGCAAGACGTAGAAAAAATGATATCAAAGGATTTTTCCCCTTTAAGTGAACTTCAACCAAATCATTGATGTGGCTCATCACTTGGTTATGAAAGTTAGAGGATGTAAAAAAATCTAACAAAAATGATCAAAGGAATCGGGATTCACATGGTTGACAAATGAATATTTTGTCAATAAATAGTTATGGTACGAGGAAAAGAAGAAAACGCATGTGGATAAAGGACCTTTGCCTTAAACACAATGTGCATTTTCTTGGGATTCAAGAATCAAAAAATGGACTCGTCTTGAAGCTATTTCGAATTAAATCTATGGGTGGGTTAACTTATGATTTTGGATTATGCTTTTTAGTATGCCTCGTGGTCTCTCAGGTGGGTCTTATTTCTATATGGGCCCCACTTGTTCTCTAAGAATTCTATTTGGTGTGTACGACTCTGTTTATTATTATCAAAGAATTGGAAAAGATATAGTGGAGACTGTTTTCACTGGTGAAATTACGACCACATGATCTTGTTCTCTAAACATTGCCTTTTGGAATAGACTACAGGACATCAAGCATCACCATAATGGCTCCTATATTATGTTTGGAAGACATGAATGTGTCAAAAAAGCATAGAAAGGTTTGGTACTTCTTTGGATAGTTTATGAAGCTGATCCTTTTAAATTCTTTCATGATTCCACAGGTTAGTCAATTTTCCTATTGGTGGTCGTCTTTTACTTGGATTAATAAAGTATGTACTAAGCTTAGTAATTGATCGCTGGATTTTTTCAGAAGATGTGGACTATTCAGGGGGGCGGGGGGGGGGGAGGACTCCTGATGTTCGGAATTACTGCTCTCGATAGGTTATGGTCTAATCAAAAACCCATATACTTTCTTCATATTGTCAAAACTGATTTTGGTCCAACTCCGTTAAATTGTAGATCTCATGCTTGTGAGAGATGGTTTTGACAACCTCATTAAAGAGGATGGGAATTGCTTGATTTAATCTCAAATGTCATGAAAGTTTCGCCCGCCTCAAGGATATGATCTAAAATGGAGCAACAACATCACAAGTGTTGGAAAGAAACAGAAAAACCGTGGCTCTTAAGGAAATTAATTCAATAGAAAAAGGATTGATGAGGGATCCACTATGCTTCGACTATAATCACCGCCTATCCTTCTTCAAGAATGAAAAGAGCGAAAGTTAGTTCAATGGAATATCACTTAAAAAGCTCATGTCAAATGGGGATTATAGACTGGGGATGAAAATTCCAAATTCTTCCATGGCTCATCAACTAAAAAGGCGGAATTAGATGATAAATGGGATTATGGTTGTTGGAAATTGGATCAACGAACCTTGTTTGCATCAAGGATGCATTCTTCAAATTATATAAAGGAATAATTAAAGCTCATGATGCACAGGTTATGTTCTCTAACCTTCTCATTCTAAGTCATTAATTCGCATGATCGAGTAAATTTGAAAGATAGGTTACTTGAGGAAATTATGGATGCGGTTTGGGAGTTGTGGAGTTGTTATGATCGGGCCGGATGGTTACTTCTTTTGCGTTTGTTGAAGAAGTTTTGGCGGTACTATCTGAAGGATCTATAGGATTTTGTTACTTTTTCTTTGATTTCTTGTGTTTATGCACTAATGGTGCTTATTCTTAGTTTGTCACCAGTTTCCCAAAGGTCAAATATCCCTTACCTTTTATACTGACTTTCGCCTTATTTCGTTATTGGTATACAATATAAGATCGCATTTGCCATGATTTTTAAGTATTCCGTTGATCTAAAGTTTTTGACAAGATTGTTATCATGTGAACAGCGAGTGTTTTTACTGGTCGTCAAATTCTTGATGGCCCCGGTATTCTAAGCGAAATAAATGAGTGGTATTAACTAATAAACGAAAAAAAAACGATAGCTCCTCTTTTTAAAGTGGACTTTCTTTGAAAAAGGGGCGACTTTTTGCATTTCATAAGCTGGAGATACTTGATTAATTCATTCTCGACAGTTTTGGTTTTGGGGTTAATATTTGGTTGGCTCTGGGGATTATTAATGCTTTGGTTCTCAATTCTTTGGGAGCGGCTATTCTTTTTGAATGGTAATAGCCTTCCGTCGGAGTTTTCCATTTTTTTGTTAAGCGTTAGTGCGTATCTTCTTTGGCAAGGTGTTCCTCTATTCTCTTTCCTTTTCTTCGTGGTGCTAAAAATGGTCTCCATAATGCTTTTGAAGAAAGAAGCATGTGAGTAAAGAGTATATGGTTTTGATTATTAGTGGGTAGTGTAAGGAGTTGTCTACTTTCAATGTGGTCGTTCGGTGGTGGCTGATCTTTGATGTGTCATTTTTATATGTGATTGGAATGCTAAAGATAGGGGGATTTTCTTTTGTGTTCTCATGTTTTCGTGCTTGCTGGTGTGTGAGTCTATTGTGGTTGTGGCATCATGGGGATTTGAGTTAGGGGGAATGTTTTAGTTGGGGTAGTGGGGTAAGTGTTTATTAAAGTTGAAGTTTAAGTTAGTTTAGTTTTAGTTATAGTTTTTTAAGTTATGGCTAGGCAAAATGCTGGTTGTTTTGCAGGTGTGTCGCGGTTGATTATCCTTTCAATTACCTTTAGTCTCCCCGTGGTTCATCTTCCTGAAGTCTTATTGATTGTGGAAGGGGGAAGAGCTTCTTGTTGATCGTTTTCATTTGATAGGCTTTCCTCTTGGAAAGCTAATATTTGTTGTTGTATTGTTGCGGGGGTCTAAGGTCTTATTTTATAGTCTGTGCTTGGTTGGTATGTAGTCCTTGGTATATTCTTTCTAGCATATTGTCTGTGCTCCCGAATCGATAGCGGTACTTCAGTCACCCTTGTTAAGTTTGTAGGGCTAAATTTTTTTGGGGTGGTAATTCAAGGTTTAAAACTTTTTGGCATTCTAGTGTGGAATTTGCTATTGGCACAAATTATTCGTAATCTTTTCGAATAAAGGTGGGGCATAAATTGTATAGTCTTTTTTTTTTTTTTTATAGCTTTCTCATTGTCTTCTTCAAAATTGGGTTGGAGGGCTTTTGGAGGTTTTGCTCTTCTTCCACAAATCGCCCCATTTGGGTTCTGTGTCATCAAAAGTTTATCATGGTCAAGCTACTGAAGGAGGGGGTTTGGATTTTTGTTTGTGTTAGTTTTTTGTGTAGGTTCTTTGTTGTTTGTTTGAGATACAAATGGTTGTTGATTCTTAGGGCTGTCAGTATTTTTGGGCTATATATTGGGTGGGGGAATACGCCTATGGTAGAGGCCTCTAGATTGGATTAGGGTTTGTGGTGGTGTGCCGCGATATTTTGCGGGGGTGGGGGGAGGTGTTAGATGTTAAGGAGGTTTGTAGGGGGGGAGGCACTCGTTCGTCGTGTTTTTTTCTTTTGTTCAATTTTTGGGGTGAATAAAAAATAGTAGATGTGGGGGTTATGGCGCTGAGAGTCGACGAGTGGGTAGTATTGTTCTAGTAGGTGTTATGTTTTTATCAATCGGCGCGTATCATCTGTTCCATCGACTATATCATTGTAGTAGCATGGATACCGTATGTAAGATATGGGGGTGCTGGCAATATTGTAAACATAGGAAATGGGAGTGGGATATTTTATGGGGGGGGTCCATTCTTGGTAGTTCTTTGAGGTGTTTGAGGGTGTGTGATATTGAGTATTAGTTTTCTTTTTGCCATAGTTTTTGTTTTGTGACATGGTTTTAAATGTGAACGAGAAAGTGTGCGTAATAACTATATATTGTTGTCAATAAGATACTTTGTTTCTGGGAGTCTTGGTCTAATGGTACTTTTATACGTCTTAGGGTAGGACTTGCTCGTTAGTTGGTATTGAACCTTAAATCTTCCGTACACTCATCTAATGTTAGCTCTTGCTTACGAATTTGGGATATATTATTTGTTTACCCACCGGTAAGGGTTTCAAATGTGTTTATGTGGAGGCTCGGGGGCTTTATTCAATAGGACTGTACATCCCTCTTAGATTGTAGATTAAATCTTCTCGGGAGGTATGGTTTTTTCTAGGCCTTCTTCTCTTGTCCGTCTTGCTATGCCCAATGTGTTTTTTGATTCTTGCCTTAATTTCGTTTTACTTCGAATAGCGATTTTGCTTACCGATATGGGGCAGCTCGTTTTTAGATGGTTTATTTGTGCATGTTTGATTTTTTTGTGTGTGTTATTCCTTTTTTTTTCAAGCTTCTTGTCTTGCAGATTCTTTTAATGATATTGGGATCATTTTGGCATGCTTCTAAAGAGAAAAAAAACAGTTTCTAGGTATAAAAAAAAAACCATCACAAAAAAATTTTACTACTTTTGAGTTATTTGGGGTTGGCTTTGGAGGAAGGAGATGGGTAGATGGATACCGAAATAGCATCACGTTTAACTCTCAAGAACCGTTTTTTGTTGTGGAAAAAAGTGATAAAAAAAAAAGTAGATATATTCGATAATGTTCGTTTTCTCTTCATTGTTCGTTGGCTACCTTTCCACAATGGGACCACCTATATATGCAAGCAGTTACTCGTGGAACCAATGACTGGCTTATGTATCCCTTAATTTTGATTACAGCGTAATGGCAATGGTTTTTTGAGCTTTGTAGCTGTTGGGTTGGTGCTTTTGTGGCGTGGTGCCTTTGGGGATTTTTGGTTTGGTTGCTGTGTTGGAGATTGTTGGGTGGGCTAGGGAGGCTGGTTGTGGTGTGTTAGGTACCGGTACCGCAAGGTTTTTTTTCGTTTGGTGTGTGTTTTCTTTTTTTAGTTTTGTCTGTTTTGGACTATTCCGTCGGTTTGTGGAACTGGTCTCTTCTTTTCATAATAGCATCTAGGGAAATGACCCGTGGTGAGACTTGTTTGGGGTTTTTCATCTAAACTCCATCACGGTATGTTTCATCAATATCAATCCCGAATAGTGGGGGAGAAAACGGCTCTGGGCTATGAGGACTCCTGTGGTAGGGGGGGTCTGTTGGGGGGGTGTGTTTTGGGGGGGGGGAGGACGGGTTATTTTGACGATAAGTGGATTTAAGCCGATACGTCGGCGGTAGGTGGGGCAGTTGGGAATTGTGGGGGGGCATGCACAAGTGGGGGTGGAAAAAGAGCATGGCTGGCTAGTGGGGGGCGGGTGGAGGTTGGGGTGGGGTTTGGGGTTGGGAGGGCAGGGAGGGGAGGGGGTTTTTGGGTTTTAGGGGGGGATGGGGGGGGGGTTCTGGGTTTTTGGGTGGGGGTGGCGGGGGGGGTTTGTTGGATTGTTTTTTTGTTTTTTTGGGTTTTTGTTTGGTGGGGGGGTTTGGGGGTGATGGTGGGGGGTGGGGTTTTTTATTGGGGTTGGTTTTTGGCGGGATTTTTTTTTTCTTCTTTGTCGAACTTTTTTGTTTTTTTTGTTTTATGGGGGGGGTTAGGGGGTTTTGGGGATCTTTTGGGGGCGTGTGGTGGGTGGGGGGGGGGGGGTTGGGGGGGGGGGTCTTGTGGTGGGTTTTGGTGGAGGTGTTGTGGTGGGTTGAGGTGTTGGGGTCATGGGGGTGGGGGTGGGGGGTGGGGGGGTGGGGGGGGGTGGGGTTGGAGTATTGGCGGGTTGGTGGTGTATTGCGGGGGGTTTGTTACTAGGTTGGGTCTTTGCTTGTTTTAGGTTTTGGTGGTGATGCGGGCGGGAGTTGTGGGATGTAGAGACGGGGGTCAAGGGTGGTGGGAGTTGAAAACTTCTTTTTGTTGCCGGTTTTCTTTTTTAGGGGTTATTTTATAAAAATAAAAAATTAATTAATTTAAAATTTTAAAAAATTTAATTTTAAATTTTTTATTTATAAATTTATTTTTTATAAAATTTGTTTAAAATAAAATTTTTTTTAATAAGTTTTATTAATAAATGTTTTAAAAAAAAAAAAAAAAATAAAAAATAAAAAAAAAAAAAAAAAAAAAAAAAAAAAAATTTAATAAATTTAATATTAAAATTTTAAAAAAAAAAAAAAATAAAAAAAAAAAAAAAAAAAAAAAAAATATTTAATTATTTATAAAAATAAAAAAAAAAAAAAAAAATATATTGAAAATATAAAAAAAAAAACAAAAAAAAAAAAAAAAAAAAAAAAAAAAAAAAAAAATAAATAAAAAATAAAAAAAAAAAAAATAAACAAAAAAAAAATATTAATAAAAAAAAAAACTAATTAAAATTATTTAAATAATATAATATAATATATAAAAAATAAATTACAACAACAATGTCAGTTGACGATGACGAAGCCGAATGGAGCGACGCGAAGCTCGATTCAGCAGCGACGTTGAGCTCGAACCGCGAATCGACACGACGATTGCGAAGCGAAGCGAAAGAGCTTTTTGCATCCTCTCGTCATTGTGTTGTGGTTCTCCGTTTTGTTTTATCTCTCACTAATGTTTATTGTAAAAAAAAGCTTATATAAAAATGTGTTTCTACATGGGACTCAAACTTGTTAAATGGAATGGAACTTGAACACGACTACATTATTAAGGGGAATTTGATTAGCATATTTTCCTTTATTGATACACATTATCTCATGACTTAAATAGTTCACTTTTTTGCATCTTGCTTTGCTTGTATATCATGTATGCAAATCACTTCCTTAATTCCCTTAGTCGAGAGCACATGAGAGGTTTTTCTTGCGATTACATATGTTTGTAATAATGTTATATAATTATATAGATGTTATTGCCTTTACATGAATAGCGAACTTTATTTTTTGTGATATCAAAAGATAAGACAATGTACAAACTTTCGTAATAACCAACTAGATAAGAAAGGCTTAAACAAATTTTATCATAACAATAAAGTTAATGTCGGATGCATGCGGATCCTCAATCAATGATTTTTTTTTTCGCTTGATGCTACATCATTGATTTCTTACTGTAACATGACATGCTGTAAAAATAGCCGGTTTTACTTGTAAAAGTTAATATACGGTTAGGCTAACATTAATAACAAACACTTTCACCGGGGGCCACCACTAATTCTACCTACACCTCCACACCCACTAAGTATGTCAAACATAGTGTTTAGTATTTGTTTCACGAAACATAAAATACAACGAATCATGTGCTCGCGTACCTCCAATCCAAACCTATATATTGAATGACAATGAAGCAAAAATGCTTGTTTTACTTGTTGCAAGTGTGAAAAATATGTAGCCAAGGTAACACCTAGCTAAAAGTCATTTTAATCTTTATAATTTGAACCTACGAACTATCTGTTATAGGACTACAATCACATAACCTGCCATATGTAGCAACTTATGATCAATACATTAGAAAGTGGAGGTGCGTATTAATTATAAAGACACTTATTGAATGAAATTAGTTGACGTCTCTGTTACAGAAGTAATTGGAATCAATCTATAAGGGTACTTTTTACCTTAAGCATGCACTGATATCAACTTTTACTCAAATGTTAATGTTTTGCATGTTGTGTGTGGTGATGCAATGATAGCAGGTTTGTGAGTTTGTTAGGATGGTGTTTAAACTTAAAATTTTAATTAGTTGGGGAAAATATAAAAAAGGACGCAACACTATCAATATTCATGTTGTTGGTTACATTCCTTCATTTTGGAAAATAAAAGACTCAACGTCTTCATATTCATGTTAATGGTTGTGCAAATTCACATAACCTTTAAGACTCCACATTAAATGCATGGAATGAATCTTTATATCTATAAGATTAATAGCAATGTAAAGGCAGTGGCGGAGCCAGGATCTTGGTGTATATGGGGCAAAAAAAATTTCTCCAGAAACAGCTCCAAAAATCGCACTTTTTAGCAGCGTTTTAGCACTTTTTAGCAGCTTTAGCTGTTTTTATTCTTTTTTAATGTTTACGTACGTGTTTCAACAATTTTTTGATAGTTAAGCTAGTTCTTATCAGGGGCAATCTAAGATTTGAGAGGTCTTGCAGCTAATAATTATGGCCATAAAAATAACAATATTTAGCTACTAAAAAGCAAATTTTGTCTTGTTTATTGAGGGCTGCCCCCTTCCTTGTACATCCCTACGCCCGAGTAGTATGGAATATACTCGTAAGAAAATTTGAAATGAAAACCTTATAAAATAATTATAAATCAAATATTTGAAATAAATTAACCTTAATTAGTGCATCTTTATTTATTTAGAGCATCCAATAAGGTTTGATGTTATTTTGAATAATACCGGTTTGTAAAAGTATCTATCCAGTAACAAATTTGTACCCGTAGGAACTGAAAAACTAGAAATTAGTTTTGCCATATTTGATGCACATTATATGCATTTAATTTTTAGTTAGAAAATATGTTATAAATGTTTCTAAAATATATAGATCGCATCGAATTAAATTAGCTTGCAGTCCTTAATGTTGTGGATACATACGTATTTTTATTTTTCTTTTTTAATTTTTCTTTCTCTTTTGATCCGTTTCTTAATACATTGAGCTAACTATACCTCTTATAGTTTATAGGTCGAGTAATGTATCAACATTTTTATGTATATGTGTCTTGTAAATAGATTAAAACAACTGTAATAAATTTGATACGCGGCATTTTGATCTGTGCGTTGCAAATGGGTTGGTGTATGTAGTTGTTGTGTGCGTAATGTTTTTTTTTGCATTGGAGGTGTGTAATTATGCTGGTGCATGTATTTGAAAGGTGACTAATAATGGGTCTGTCGACATTGTTTGTGTCCACATGCTCGATGATGATAGCTTTTGGTGCATCGTTGTATCTTCTGTTTGGCCAAGGGATTTTTGTATGTAAGAATTAGTATCTGGGATGTTTTTTTCACTAATGCTTGCATGCCTCACCGGTGTGCGGGTTTGTCAAGGATGTCGTCGATTCGAATTTTAAGCGCTCAAACAACGTCCTAAATCACAATTTGCATGCAGAAAATTCAACAACAAAATTCATTTTAAAGCCAACATTTTTGCACAAGAAATGGTCGCATCAAAAACCTTTCGTGCCTTCCAGTTGCCCAGGCTCTACCTACACAACGCATCCCACCCAGCTCCCCCCCCCCCCCCCCCCCCCCCCCCCCCCCCCCCCCCCCCCCCCCCCCCCCCCCCCCCCCCCCCCCCCCCCCCCCCCCATTCTTCATTTTTTTTTAATTTTTGGTTAGGAGATTGTAGGGGGGTGGATGTCCTACCCCAACCCCCTAAGGCGGGGGTTGTGCATATGTCAAATCTGCATTATTTAATCACCAAATCCATTATAATTTCAATCATTGTTTATAATGTTTCAAATTCAAACTAACAACTAAAACTTTATATTATCTTTCAATCCTCGTAAGCTGTAATATACTCAGACTCGCATGTAGAGTCTGCCACTGTATCTTGCTTTGAACTTTTCCATGTAACCACTCCCTCATTCCGCAAGAATATCTAATCAGACTGTGAACGACTATCATCTTTATCTGTTTGCCAACTTGCATAACAATAACCAATCACTCAGATTTCTTCTTCTCTACCATAAACTAAGAACATGTCTTTAGTAATTCTTAAATACTTAAGAATATTCTTTACCGTTGTCCAATGACCATCACCAGTATTCTGCTGATGTCGAATCACCATGCTCAAAGAAAAGGAGACATCAGACCTTTGTACACGTCATGGCATACATGATCGATCCTATAGCCGAAGCATATGGGACTCGACTCTTCATCAGTTTTAAGACATAGATCCTTACTAATCTTTATGCCATAGATTCCTTTTCTTAGAATTCTCTATTTTGAATATTTTCAAAATTTTATCTAAGTATGTGTGCTAACTAAGTCTTATAAGACGTTTTGACATATCTCTGTAAATCTTTATACCAAAAATATATGTTGCATCTCCCAAATCTTTCATAGCGAAACATTTACCCAACCAGTCCTTTACACTTTCTTTTACACTTTGTAACACTGAGATATCATTTTCTATGAGTAGTATATCATCCACATATAATACCAGGAAGACTACAACAGTCCTACTGACTTTGTTTTTATCAACATGCTAATCTTACGTAAATTTTGCTTTTGCTGACGTATCCATTTAGCAATATGTATTACTCGTATTAGTTATATATGTATTGTAAAAATTTTGCTTGTGCATATGCATGTAAGTGTATTTTAGAGTGAAGATCGTGGCATTAATCATGATATGATATGTGTTGTTTTTATTTTATGAATTTAGATCTTCTTACAATCTAACGGACTGGGGGAAATAAGTTATCATTATTTTGGTATTTGGAAATTAGTTTTTGTCTGACTTAAAAACTTTGGCGATTTATACCTATAACAATAGCTTCACCTTTTGCATATATATACCTTCGCAAATCGAAATAGCTTCACCTTTGCGTATACCTTCGCAAATCGCCACAGCTTCACCTTTTGCGTATACCTCTCTTAAAACGCACACACACAAAAACTTTTCTACCGATGGTTCGACCTTTGACTCCAAAATTCTACCTCTCATGCGTGAAATAAGTGAGGCGTAGTAGTTGCTGCACTCGAAACTCAAAAGGGGTGTCACATCATTGGTCCATGCGGAGGTTAGCCTTTTCACATCAAACTCTTACTACTCGAACTTTAATTATAGTTATAGAAAACATATTAGTTATCATTTTTGTATTTTTATTTTATTCTATATATTTTTATACTATTTTAGATATATATATTTATAGTATATTTATATAGGATTAAAGATTAAGTAAAAAAAAGACAAATATTCGTGGATCTAATAAAAGATTTTTTTTTTTAAAGTTTCTCATAAAATTCTGAAAAAATTCCACATAAGATCGGTTGTTGGTGGCTATGAAAAAGTTGTAAGGAAGTTTTTCTAAAAGTAGATAGTTTTACTGGTAAAAAA
Source organism: Tanacetum coccineum (assembly GCA_026074375.1). Lineage (NCBI taxonomy): Eukaryota > Viridiplantae > Streptophyta > Magnoliopsida > Asterales > Asteraceae > Tanacetum > Tanacetum coccineum. The sequence goes on from BQNB010008642.1 coordinate 25,486, forward strand.
ATTATGAAAAAAAAAAAAGTTTGTGCATTAAATTCGTTTTTTTTTTCTGCTTCATATAAATCGTTTATGTACCCACTTACCTTTTGACTTTTTGCATCAAAACTATAAAAACTTATTGAGATGATATGTCGTAAGAATATAAGTATATCTTTTATTTTAGTGGGTAACGGGATTCTATATTGCTCATGATATATGGCAGCTGCTGGAACATGAATATAAGTCAACATTGTATAATCCGCAAGATGCAATAGCTTTAGACACCATGGAAGTGGTTGTTTCTTGAAAACTTTCTTATCTGTTGAGGGTGAGTTTTGATAAAGTCAACGCTTGAACCACTTATATGTACACATTGAGTTATTTATTTTTTAATCTATAACTTCGTTTTAATAAATTAGAAAAAAACACCGTGCGGTGCTACGGGCGTTATAAATAGTTATACATATAGGTTTTCTTTAACATATGTTTCAATCTGACTAACAACAATGCATGAAAAGTCGAAAAATTAGTTATAATGAACCTCAAGAAACTCTCTATGGATGGACATAACACGATGATACAATATTGCAGTAACCCAGTGACACTTAGAAGACAAAAGCCGATCCAGCTTGGCAAATGGGAGTTCAGGATGACTCGGTAACAAATTTCTTGATCTTATGTTTATTTCGTTTAATATTTAATTGATTATGGAAATGCATTATTACCACGATGCACACTTTTTACTAAGGATATTTTAAGGTTGTAGTTTAATTTTTAAATACTTGATTGAGCTTGACACCCTTTCAACCTCGTTAGGAAAATTTGACTCATTCTCACATTTTTAAGTTCAAAACTGAGACCTCTACAAACTATGATGCTACTCGAAGAACTGTACGAGAAGTAATTCTCTTTGCAAAGGCTTGATGGTCTTTGTAAACATGCAAATCATGTCGGCCAAGCTTGGAGATTCTTTGGTATATGCTGAAAATACCATAAAAGCCTTTGATGTTTCAAATACCGTTTCATAAGAACAAAGTACTTTTACGAGAGTGGCATAGGTGGCAAAATTAGGAGGATGAGCTAGCTTGAAGATGGTGGCTAATAAGGCAAAACCATGATTGACTTGATTAAGGTGGAATAACCACCGAATTTATCTTTTTGTAAAGATTAAGAGCAGTGGATTTATTTAAGCATTTCATCAAACAATTTGAGGGCATCACTAAGCTTAATGCATTTTGACACACTCTGTTTGTCAGAGAAAAGGATACATTGAATGAGTAAAATAACTATGTAAAAAGTGTTATCATTATGATTTTTTTTGCAAAATCTATAACCAAATTATTTAAATAAAAAACAAATAAATTTAGATTCGATAATAAACAAAGTTTTAATTAACAAAGTTTTATTGATAGTACAATGTGAACTCGGAATTCTTCTTGTCTAATAATTAAGGCTTGCTAGCATTTTCGAAAATCCGTGGTCTTTTTAACGAAACGTGTATAGTTTATCAATAATAGTGAAGGTAGGTTCGCATTATTGATTACAAAAATAATCAAATGATTGACGGGAAGTTTGTTGCGCCAATTTGCAAATATTGATAAAAGGTTTCAAAAATGGTGTCGTATGCTGTACGCCAATTGACGAATTCGGGAGATGCACTTCATCACTGCCAAAATGCATTATCCTGAAAGTATGACGAAAGATGCAAATTATTAGTTACTTCTTCAACTATGCTTTTGAATTCTCATCGAAACATTTAGACCTCATTTCGGAAACGATATGCATCATAAATGAGATGCACACTATACTAAAGGACGACTAAACAATCATGAGCACCATAACGATCTCTACTTACGAATTACGATGTTTCTTGTAGGTCACGAAGTTTCACCTTGTCGTCTATTCTTAATAAACGACAACGTGTTTATAAAAAAAGACAAGTTCCTATGAGTAACTTATTGTTTTCCAATATGTCTACCAATATGAACATTTCAGAATTTTATTCGATGTAACTTCTTGATGGTGAATGGTCCGATTTGAATATAACCAATGTGATGAGAATCTTACGATGCTTTCAAGTATCATCGGGTCTTAAAGTTATCTCAATAAAGCGTCTTCTTTTAGGTGCGAGGTGTGAAAAAATGATGAGGTTATAAGTGTAGGAGATCTATTAACTCTAAAAAGCATAATCTGCCTTTCATATATTTAGAATTACTAGTTGGTTTAGTATGAGAAATCTAAAATAGTTGGGATTTATTGTAATCAATAATTTCATTCATAAATTTGCAAAAACTAGAAGGGGAAATTTCTTACTTTTTGGTGGGTGTTTGACTATCATCAAAGTTGTCATGTCTAATCTTTCTTTCAGAATGATTATTTTTCTTTTTAAGGCACCAACTTCATTAATCAATTTTTCTTAAAGCGAGGACCGAAAGCAAGTTTTTTTAGCAGGGTGGGGATGAGAAAAGATGTTTCTGGTCGCGTTGAGTTAAGATGTGTTCCTCTAAAATATGGATGCCATTTTGGTATAATCATGCTCTATCGAGACAATAGGTTCCTGGTTTGATACTCTAAGCGTTGCCTTGATGTGAATAGTATCAACATTTCCCCTTTCTTCCTTCTTTACTCGTTTCTATTGGTGAGGGTTAGAGTCTCAATATATTTTGGGAGAAGAGTGGGTTGGTACTGTTGAAGATATGAACTAAAACCCGAATAGTTACGATCGCGGAATGCTGATCGCGTGTTGTTATCAGAGCACAAGTAGTAAACACGAGAGACTACAAAGAACCGGCAAGAATATGCACACGGTATACCCTCAAACACCCCTTTATAAAAAACCTTATAAAGCTTACAATTTGAGAAAGAAGAATGAATAACTAGCAACCCCCCTCATCTATAATTATAGGAAACTCCATGACTTGTAAGGCAAGATTAACTAATCCTAGTTATTGTCTTTTCCTAATCTAAATTACAATGTACACTTAACCCCCTAACCTATGTTTAAATTTACTCCTAATATATAACAATTTTCACCTTAGGAGTAACACTTAAACATAATCGATACTCAACATCTATTCCTTATGCTAGAACCTCGAACCGAGGAACACCTTGTTGACCAGGCATTGTACTTCAGTAATTTCCCTAGATTAGCTTTTATAGACTCCTCCACTTTCTTCTTTTCAGAACATTACCCTATGCACCCTCTTGCCTAGGTACTTCGTTACCTTAATGTTTGTCCCCACCTTTGTATCAAGGTGTACCTTTTCCTGCTCCTTTACCAAGCAGTTCGTGTTCATCTTTTCTTCAAGTTGCTTGTCTTCCAACCGTATTTGTGCTACCTGCAAGCATCTGTTTCTACCATGAAAATACCAGCTTCACGATCTCCTTGAGCTCTTTGCAGTTCCACCTAAAAACAAATTACGTTTTTTTGACCCTGTACTCCATTGACTCCTGTTTTAACACCAGGACCAAGTTGTTTGAACCCAACTTGTTTATGACCAAGTTGTTTGAACCCAAAGTGTTTAGAACCAAGTTGTTTAAACCCAACTTGTTTTGAACCTCCATGATTTTGTACACCAAAGGTCATCACTTTTGCTTCTAAAGTATACACACAGTTCTTTTTCTGATCCAAGTCATCATAACCCGACAACCTTTGATCACCTTGATTCTACCCATCTGCATCTTCACCATATAACCCTCTTTTTCAAGAGTACCTAATGAAATCAAACTTCTTCTTAACCCTGGAACATACTTGACATCTTCCAGTATAAAGCTTGATCCATCATGCAACTGTATCTTTACTTTCCCTATCCCTAACTGAACCAAACCAGCATCAAAACCCTAAGGGTCTATAAACTAGTAAAGGAATGTAATCGATGGTGTAATGGAATGAACATAGTAATTGAATGAGTCATTACTGTTTCATTGAGCGATTTAGTTGCCATATTAGAATGGAATATAGCATTCACGTATGTTGTTTGGTATGATGCAATAATGCTGGAATGGTTGAAATAAATGAATTTGACAACTATGTTCTTGTGTTGTAATGGATGGAAATAATAATAGGGGAGTGGTATGTAATGAATACTTGGTGGTTGTAGACGTAATGGAATGAACCTATGAATGAGCCATTCCATTAAAAATTCAAAACAAACAAAATATTTGCATTCCACTGTAATGATCTATTTCATTCCAGCTTTGATTCATGCATACCAAACGCTACGTTAAAGTTGTATAATAGCATCATTTATCTCATGTTATTAACCCATTTTGTATAATTATTACAAAGAATTGTTAATTAATCGTTTATATTTGAGAATTGCGGTAATTATGGAGTACTTGTGAAACTTAGCAAAAGACGCGCATTTTGGAGCTTAAACGAAGATATTTTGAAGACTTATGATTCTGACAACCAATACGCCGTATCCATCAAGGAAGATATGGCGTATCCGTGCCTGCACTCACCAAGGACCACAAAACCCAATACGCCATATCTAGAAGAAGGCTATACGCCGTATCCAATATATAGTAATATAATATTATGGAAGATAACAAGTGTGGTCCCTACTCCAAGAAACCCCAATATGCCGTATCCAATTCCTTTGATACGCTGTATCGAGACTGACTCCAGACACAATAAATAGAAAACTTAAAATGGTGTTGGAAGATGTTCCCCTTCCCGAATGCTCTTTGGGTTACAGTTATTAAGTCTTTGCATGGCCAAAAAGGTGGCTTCGATAATCGAGATGCAAGATTACCGGTGCATGGGCTAGAATAGTTGGCACATCTAAATTTCTTCATTCGAATGACATTATTCTGTTTAATCATTTCGTTTTTGTGTGGGATGTGGAACCCACATTCTCTTTTGGAAAGATATTTGGCTTGGTGATTCTCCTCTTTTTATTCGTTACAATAGGTTATACCATTTGGATCAATGGAATTGGAATTGGTCTAAGGAAGATACAGGGGTTCGTAATACGGCTTACATGAGGGACATGCTCATGGGAATTAGTCAAGTAGACTTAAATGCGATTGATGGGAAATTAGTTTTGGGATGGCTAAGTGGAATCTTCTTTGTTAGAGAATTCGTGGATCATTGACTCTAAGCTTCTTCCTTCTTTGGTGTCTTCTACTTGGGATAAAACGCTTCCGCGTAAAGTTAATATTTTCATATGGAGATTGGCTTTGGATCGGTTACCTCGTAGATGGAATCTCTTGGCTCAGGGCATTGATATTCCTTAGATTTTGTGTCCTTCTTGCAATGGTAATGTGGAATCCTCTTCTCATTTTTTCTTCGATTGTGATTTCGCCAAGGAGGTTTGAAAGCTTATTTGTAATTGGTGTGACATTTCTATTCCTTCATTTTCTTTGTTTGAGCTTTGGAAGGCTTGTTTTGATTCGTGGCATACTTCCAAAGAGAAGTATCATCGCATATTCATTATTGTCGCGACTTCTTTTTGGTGGATTTGGAGAACAGTGTTATTTTTAGTTCTCATCCGATAAGGAAAAGTGACATTTTTTTATTACATTCGTTCATCTTCTTTTTCTTGGTTAGTTCACAAGAGGCGAATGAATTGCAGCTAGTTAGATTGGCTTAAATTTCCTATGATGCCCGCGAGCAATGTTTGATTGATTTTGTTTCTCGTCTTCATCTACTGGGAGTTTCACGTTTAGTCATTGTTTTGGTTCATTTTGCTATGTTTTTCCCCGAGACTTGTTTGGGCCTTCATGAAAAACACCTCGGAGTAAAAACCGGTGGCTCGGCCTCCGTGGGTGGGGATTTTTCTCTTCTAGATTGTAATTGTACTCTTTGGTGGTGTCTAGATTTTATTGCTTTGTTTCTCTTCTAGATTGTAATTGTACTCTTTGGCTTCTAGTGTCTTGCTAGAAGCTTTCCTTTTTTATATAATTTTTATATTGTTAGCCATTAAAAAAAGTATTAGATAATTTTTCGTTTTTATAAGCTATGATCTTGGAGTTATCAGGTCATAAGTTAAGTTGCCATTAAAAAAATATTTTGCTTTTTTACTGAAGTGTCTTTTATATATAAGCACACTTGCACTCGCAAAACCTCCTCAAGCGCCTAAGAAACCAAAAAGTCACCCACCTCTTCTTCCACTATGGGACTGAGTATACAACCTTCTTAGATATGGTTAAAAAGAAGTTTAACTGTAGTGTCATTCACATTTGCTAAATGGCCTTTTTACCATCTTTAAAAACTGATATATGAAGATTGTTGACGCTACAACACACTCCTTTTCCATGTATGGATCTCTTTGTATGCTATTAGTCTATGTTGTCATTATGTTCAAGGTTTCCCTTTTCTGCTGCCAAATTGGAAATTAATATAGTAAGTTGAGATACACGCATTGGTATTTTTATTTTAAGGAGATAGATTATTATCTTTTGCCATCAAGTAAAATCCCTTTTTTTTCTCTTATAATTTCACATGTTTTACTTGAATGCGAAGCCAAAAACCCTGTCAATTTCTTTCTATAAGAGGTTAGTTCTTCTCCGGACCCATTTCTTTCTATAAAGAGGTAGATTTTCATCTCAAATCAAATTGTCAAACTTTTACTTCTTTCTTCCACACAAATAGGTGATAATGAACAAGAATTTTAGTCTAATATAATTAAAAATATATGTCAAAACCCGTACGTGCATGGAGATTATAACTTTTTTGGAATATTCTCGGAAGGGAAAATACTGTTAGAGAGTTTAACATCGAGTTAACCAGTCCATATTTACTTCGGTTTTTTTGACATAGTTAGCAACAACGGGGTAAGCCATCCGTTCTCTCAAAAAGAAACATGTAGTATTAGCTAACCGTTCACTAATAGCACGAATAGACTCCAATGGTATAGCCATATCAACCACGGTGTCCACAGTGTAATTAAAGTGCAAAAATTCACATTTATCTACTTGGTTCACCAGTAACTAATTTAGCATCGATGACGGCCCCGAACGAATCAAAGTAGAATTATCCGTAGTAGGTTATTCATGAACATCATCAGTAGTAGAACTCACCGTTGTTTTCCCCACATTCCTTTCTTGCGTACCTTTTTAATTCACCAGTATCAGCTAGTCTTACGTAGAGGGGTCACCACAACAATATCCTTTGTTGTATCATTTTTCCGAGCCATGTTGTTTCTCTTTCACGCCTCTCCCTCCCGCACCAGCCTTCTGACTCGAAATATCGCGTTCCATTATTCCCCGGACTTTAAAGAAACCCTACACAACTAGTAGCAGCAGTACCCTATTCCCATTAAGATACGATCCTACACAATCTCATTACAAACCACAAACTAGCCGTAATCACAAAAGTAACAGTTAACAAGATTAAACAATAAGCATCCAACAATGACACACTGCGAATGGTTAATAACAAACCTTAATCGAAAAAAAGGTTGATACAGGTTAATGACAAACTAGACGTAATCCCTGCCAATCACCAAAAACTACCCAGTGAATGATATTATGGAACCCTAGCAACGATTGTAGAAAAAACCCTAAAAAATTCGAACCCTAAGTTTTTTAAAAATTAATCAACCACAATATTAGCTTTCTAAAGATTAAACTAACTTTTGATAATACTGATTGTAAGGAGATCCAGAAGAATAAGGATTATATATAACTAAGGTTTAAATACAGATTTAGGTTTTAGGTTTATTTCCAAATTCGCAGCGCCATAAATTTGTTTAGTTTATAATTAGCTAATCTACCAAGTCAACCCGTTAGGAGCTTACAACTATGTGTTGAGCTACCACTTAGAGTACATTTTTTTCAGCGTAAAAGTTAGTTTTTTATGTTTGAAAAACCTAGTTTTAAGATGTAAAATGTTAACTCTAAGTTGTAAATGTAAACTCATAACCGATTTGTAAACCCAAAACGGTTGACTGGTAAAATTATTTAGCTACAAGCTATAATTTTTGGGTTTTCAAAAGTGTTTTCAAATGCAATGGTAGAATGTATTTATAAAGTGTAAAATGACATATAATTAAAAACAAGTGTAAAACAAAAAAAGATATAGAAATCATATTGAAATAACAAGAGTAGTTTTTTTTAACAATAATCGCACCGCGCATCCCATTATGATGTATGATTATTTCAACATTTGCATCTTAATTTCCCATTAGGTATATGCTTGGTTAATAACATTTTTAGACAAAAGTTCCAATTACAAACTGCGTTAATTATAAAAACTATAATCAATTCTTTGGAAACCGGGTTTCTAATCTACCCCGTCGAGTCACCGGGTTATCAGTTCGACCACCGGGTCAACGAGGTCTTCCACCGGGTCAAACCGAGTTTCAAAAGTATAAAAACTGATTTAATTTAACCCGTTTTTCGACTGGAAACTGTTCAACCCGTTGAACCGGCCGATCAAATCGGGTTTCAAAACACTATGTTTAATCCCCAAATACTCAAACTTTTATTATTTTTCGTTTATAACCCATAATTTTTTTGTATCACCACAACTATCTATCGTTATAAAATCTTGTTGGTATGTTCGAGTACTCGTCTAATAAGTTTAAAATCTAAAAGCTCCAATAATTTTAAAATGCTTGTTTGATATAGTATTCACATTAGTCAATAGGTTAGGGGGTTTAGTGTAAATTTAGCTCTAATATAGCCATATTAAGGTTATTGGGTTTGTCTATGGCCCAATCCCATCCTCCCCCTCATCACTATAAAAGGAGGTGAGGGGGGAAGGGTTTCATACACACACATTAATTCTTCCATCCTGTTTGTTCTCCTCCTCATCTCTATAAAAAGAGGTGAGGGGGAGGGGTTTTGTACTTCATTCTTTTTCTTACTCAATAAACATATAATATTGAGGGTTATATTCTTATGCATCTTTTTCTTTTCCCTCATACATAATCTGCTGGGGTGTGTTCGTCTTCAAGATCAGATTTATTCCGCACTAGTAACCAGGTTGTAGGGATCGAATCCTACAATGCTTCTTAATCAAACATTTATTTTAAGAAATATTTCATATATATTAGAAGCTTCAACTTCTGCAACCAACAAGGCTATTATTAGTACACATGAGCTTGTTTATCTAAATCAAAAAGCTAACAGCTTAAACGATCTCCAATAATCACACTACGAGCTTTTTGAAAAATACTATCTTGTAATCTTCTAAAATCAAATGTCACCATAGAAAAAAAATCGTAGATTAATTTCATATATCACCCAATTTTCAAGATTAATTTCACATATACCAAAAGTTGCAAGTATTGAATGCATAATTTACAATGTTTTCAATGCATGTTTGAATATATATGAAATTTCCAACTAGAAGAAGGGAGATATGAAATTGCTCCAAAAATCATAGCCCGTAATAGTACGAAACAATGATACTTTTGCTTCCTTAAGAAAAATGTCACTTCATTATTTTAAATTTGCTTATTATGATGACTTTATTTTCGCATATATATTTCACTAAGTAATGCTATTTAGACCTAAATCAAATACTTAAATACTTAATGCAATTTAGGACGAGATTTTGCACCTCAAACCAGCTCGAACAAGTCATGGACATCGTCTTATTCTTTATATTCTTTGGGTATGTTTGGCGAAACGAATTGAAGTTGGACATGGCCGGAGCTTATATTAGAGCCAGAAGCTTGGGTTAGTTTTTGGTAAAGATGATTGCGAATTAGTTGGAGCTAAAACTTATTATTATAAAATTACTTTTAAATACATCATTTATAAGGGTATTAAGGTATGATAAACTAAACTTATTTTATAAGCTACCTATTTTTTAAAGGTCAAGCGTTTATAAGTCCTTAAAATCTTGTACAAACACAACTTTACTTAATGTGGAAATAATGGAGATCGAGTCAAGCTTCTAGCTTAGGTTTTCGACGAGGTGTCGAGCTTGAGCACAAAATCTATAGCTCGACTGAGTTCGAGTCGGTATTCAAGTCGGCTCATTTTTTCTTGATTTTCGTTAGGTAGGTGGTGTGATGGACCACTTAATTATAACAAATTTGTCTAAACTCAACATATTCGGAATGAAAAATCCTTGAGCCTAGCTCATTAGCTAAAATCAAGCTTCATAAATCTCGAACATAGATTGCAATGAACTTTTATAAGTTATTAAAGCTCGAACTTACACCATAAAACTTTGTCTAAATAATTCTAGCTCCTTTAAGACACTAATTAACTTAAGTTGTGGAAATATTTACAACAAATTTGTCTAAATCTCTATTAAAAAGGTAAATTATTAACGAGATAAAGCTTGTAGGTAGAAAGATAAAGGTGCGTAAAGTCTCGCCATCTTCGTTGCAATTACAACATTTCTGAGCCTCTCCGACTTCCATCCTATAATCTTCCACGATCTGCAATTTTATTTAAAAGTTTAAAAGGAGAACCAATTCTAAACCAGGCATAACTTGTAGACAACAAATAACGTATTTTTACCTTTTTGGAAGGCTTCATTAGATAATTAGCTATCTTTATCGGCGTGTTTGGGTCCTCTGCTTTTGCAACCTTAGCAAAGTATATATAATCAATACTACTATATGTATAAAAACAGGTGGTCGAACCGGTCGGTAAACTAGTGACTCGACCGAGACAATTAAAAACTGGGTTTTCAAACATTGGTGTACGATGCTACAATTGTATTAAAAGAAAGGACTGTGAAATAAGGCGTAAAAAGCGAAACTAACCTCAATACTCCACGCGTTAACAGACATCTTGCTATTCGTTGGGTCGCTTGGTCTCTCGGAATTAACAAACGGAGATATAAGGCTTGGAAAAAATATATGAGAATATTCTTCCCAGGGCTTTAGCAAGCATTTATTATCAAGACAAATGAAATTAATCCTCTGCTGATTCTGATTAGATGAACCGAACACTAGCATGTTCATAAAGTTTACAACCTGGTACGCCATCTCGCAATCATTTGGCAAGCGTTCCCAAGAGTGTTCAACATCGTGGCTTCTCATTACCCATATCTCTTAGGGGTCATTGTTAATGATAGGAAAATATAGGCATAGTTGGTTTTCCATAATCCCGAGTGATTCGCTATTCATTAAATATCTTGAGTCCTTAGGTTGGGGGATTATTGTTAAATTCTCCCGAGATAAATCAAAAGAAAGCGTTATTAAATCTTGAGTCCTTACGTTACGTTCAATGGTTCACTTTATGAACATGCTAGTGTTTAGTTCATCCAATCAGAATCAGCAGAGGATTAATTTCGTTTGTCTTGATAATAAATGCTTCCTAAAGCCTTGGAAAGAATATTCTCATATATTTTTTCCAAGCCTTATATCTCCGTTTGTTAATTCCGAGAGACCAAGCCACCCAACGAATAGCAAGACGTCTGTTAACGCGTGGAGTATTGAGGTTAGTTTCACTTTTTATGTCTTATTTCATAATCCTTTCTTTTAATACGATTGTAGCATCGTACACCAATGTTTGAAAACCTAGTTTTTTTTTACCCGATCGAGTCACTAGTTTACCGACCGGTTCGACCACCTGTTTTTATACATATAGTAGTATTGATTGAGGCATTTATATATACTTTGCTAAGGTTGCAAAAGCAGAGGACCCAAACACACCGATAAAGATAGCTAGTTATCTGATCAAGCCTCCCAAAAAGGTAAAAATACGTTGTTTGTTGTCTACAAGTTGTGCCTGGTTTAGAATTAGTTCTCCTTTTAAACTTTTAAATAAAATTGCAGATCGTGGAATATTATAGGATGGAAGTCAGGGAGGCTCCTTTTATTCTACCTACAAGCTTTACCTAGTTAATAATTTACCTTTTTAATAGAGATTTAGACAAATTTGTTATAAATATTTCCACAACTTAAGTTAATTAGAGTCTTAAAGGAGCTAGAATTATTTAGACAAAGTTTTATGGTGTAAGTTCGAGCTTTAATAACTTATAAACGTTCATTGCAAGCTATGTTCGAGATTTATGAAGCTTGATTTTAGCTAATAAGCTAGGCTCAAGGATTTTTCATTCCGAATATGTTGAGTTTAGACAAATTTGTTATAATTAGGTGGTCCATCACACCACCTACTTAATGAAAATCAAGAAAAAAATGAGCCGAGTATTAACAAGTTCGAGCCCGACTTGAATACTGACTCGAACAAAGTCGAGCTTTAGATTTCGTGCTCAAGCTCGACACCTCGTCGAAAACCTAAGCTGGAAGCTTGACTCGATTTCCATTATTTCCACATTAAATAATGGTTCTGTTTGTACAAGATTTTAGGGACTTATAAACGCTTGACTTTTAACAAATAGGTAGCTTATAAAATAAGTTTAGTTTATCATACCTTAATACCCTTAAAATATAAATGATCAACACGCAAAATGTTGAAATATATGTCAATTTAATTTGATGTATTTATAACTAATTTTATAATAATAAGTTTCAGCTCCAACTAATTCGCAATCATCTTTACCAAAAACTAACCCAAGCTTCCGGCTCTAATATAAGCTCCGGCCCTGTCCAACTTCAATTCGTTTCGCCAAACATACCCAAAGAATATAAAGAATAAGACGATGTCCATGACTTGTTCGAGCTGGTTTGAGGTGCAAAATCTTGTCCTAACGTGTCAGATAAGGGACAAAATGGAAGAACAAGCAAACAAGTCTGATGATCCGAATCGGAAAATGTATACCGCATAGTTATTCATGATCTTTTATCTAGTAAAGAAAAACTTAAAGTGGGGATTTTCGTATTTAAAAAAAAATTATTTCCTCAATAAGAAACATTCTTTTTCTTTGGAGCATTATATTTAATTTTTCAAAAGAAATAAAAACTAAATATTTCTAAGTTTGGCAAAAAAAAGTTAATAAAATCGTTTTTTTATTGTTTGAGAGAAAAAACTAACACAAAATTATAAGTGTCAAAAGCGAAAAGAATGAAACTTGAGAAAAGCGGATATAATTTTGTAAAGATTATCAAGGGTGTGTCTAATGACAAGTTAAAAAATCACTCTAATACACGCATAATAATAATCATACCGCTCCCACAAAACACACTATTACCACATCCCAACAATCCATCGACCATAACAACATTTACTGAATAACTTGGTAAGATTTTGGGATCAATCTCTAATTTAATTTTTTAATTACAATGATTTGATGTTTTTGATTTTGCTATAATTCCTTAACTGATTTGATTGTTTCTACAACAATCATCAATCATCAATCATCAATCACAGAGATGAATGATCTAAGCATTAAAAATAATTAACACCCATGATGAAGTCACGTGAATCGGAGGTTTTAGTTTTGTTTCTTAGTGTTTCATTGGTATAGTTGATTAATTCATTGTTTTAGCTTATCTAATAGATCAATTTTACGATTTTGGGATTTAATGAATTCTTTGAGTGGCGCTACCAAGTTGTATGTACTCCCTCGATTGCACATTTTCTTAGAGACTATCAACTTTGAACGTGAAGTAAAATTGTTTAGTGATATATCCTTTGTGCAAATATAATAAGTTACTTATATTATACACTTGATTTTTGTATGCACCAGGAAGCCTATGCTCGCCTTTCAGATTGGGAAGGAATTGAAAAGGTACTTCATGTCTCAGATGTAAAGATTTAAGTATTGACCGTATGTGTGTTCAGCATCTTAAGCCTTTATTGAGTTCACAAAAGTTATTTGAAGCCCAAGATGCACTACCTTGAAGGTTATAGAGCTCGGTATGTTATTCACGACTCTTTTCCATTTAACTTTTTAGTGTATATTTTAAGTATTTTTTTGTCGCTCCAATAAATTTTCGTTCTTTATTCTAGTTTGGCAGAAGCTTAAAGAACAAAATCATGAATTTTGAAGGTGTGCTTCATTGATGCACCAGTTGTGTCTAACCAAAGTCAGTATGCAACTTAAGTCTAATTTATATTATGGTCTATATAGTATTCATGAAAAAACAACTTAAGAAAACTTTGCATAATTGGGGGGTGTTTGGGTAAGCTTATTAAAATAAGTTAAGCAAACTTATCATAAAAAAATCTAAGCAAACTTATCTTAAAAAATCCCTAGACACTGCTCATGCAAGATTGAGAATCGTTGTTGTTGTAAACTTATCATAAAAAAATATTACTATATCAAGTTATGTCTTAGTAAAGCACAATGAAAAATATAGTGTTTGGATGAGCTTAAGGGGGTGTTTGGGTAACATTGGTTAAACACAATGAGCTTAGTTCAACCTCTTTATAATGTGACCTTAATCTTGAACCTGTGGCCAAATTAATGTGTTTATTCTACAATGCAATGTATACGAGAAATATGTTGTTTTTATGATGGGAGACAATCATAATAATAGATATGGTTCACGGGTTCGGTATGTTTTCGTAGTTTCGTTCTTAACTTTGATTATCATTATATCTTATTTACGGAGAATTTTTAATCTTTTCAATATATTGAAGCCTAAATTATTATACATGAACAGATAGATAATTATGACATGATTAGAAGTGAACGAGTCAAAATGGGTTTTCTTTTATTTCAAACGGGTCAAATAAATTTCTTTTAGCAAAAAAATGGGTAATTGCTGAAAGTTGTTCTAAGTTTAGTCGGGTTAATTGAGATGTAGTTTATAAATGTAACAATATTTTTTTTGTAATCATGAATGATATGTTTATGATACCAAATGTAGGTAACCCAAGAACACTTTCACTTCACCATGGTAACAAGAAAATAAGATAGGAGAAAAGAAAGAATTTTAGAGAGAGGTTAGAGAGAGAAAGTAGAGAGAAGAAAAAGAGAATGGTTGAAAATACAAAGAGAACCAACACCCTCTCCACACCTGGAGAGGGGTATTTATACTTACACCATGAGACTTTCATGCCTATGGGCTTTCTATAGGTCGGGCTCAGGATTACCAGAAATTACATGGGCTTTAGCCCATAACACTTGACCGATTAAATTACATAAACGAGCCCGATTACCCTTTCTAGCCTATTGCAACATTACATAAATAAAGACCGAGACCTAATATTAATAATGAACGGACTTCATTGTTCGACTCAATATTTTGAGGTTAACAATACATTTGGGTGGCTTTGGGTGAATTTGGAGTTGAAGAGTTAGCTAATTATTTATACGAATACACGCTGGTTTGGTTGCTAAGACAAGACTCGGACAAAGATATACAAACTCTACATAACTGTACATCAATCTCTTTCTTTTTCTTTTATGTTTTTCTCTTTTTTTTCTTTTTTTGAATAACATAATACATCACATGGGGTTTATAACACGTACCCTACATGCTCGATATTTACAATCTAACTAGTGATTCGATTTGAGGGTGATGAAAATAACATGGAGATCATCTAACAAACGTATGGGGTATTGACTTAACTTTTCTTCCCCATTCTTCCGCGAAATAAATACTACCATAAATCCTAATCATCCCAAAATTGTATTTACAAGGATAAGGACTTAGCAACTGTGTACTCAAATAATTAACTTGGGTTATCACAATAATGTACTAAAAGTGAGTACATACAAGGTAGGCTAAGGCGATTTAGGTGTAACGATTGGTTTAAGGGTGACAAAATTCAACTATTACATACTTCTGAAATAGTCTATTCAGGAATTCCTAGAAATCACCTTTCGGTCGTTCTGTAATACATAAATAGAAGATATATGAAAAGGATAGGCTTAGAGGGTTGTACTAGAGGTATCATGCACTAAAAATGAGTGCATGGCAAGGGTGTGAGATAGTTATATGATTGAGGTGACCATCATAATAATTGCAGGTTTAAAACATGGGTTAATCCTAGTGCCTCTTATCTAGCAATTCCTAATACTTACTATGCAGTCTCAGTATGCATCACAATAACAAGTTCTAGAATTTAATATACTACTGGTACACTCTCATAATCTTAAAATAACCAATACCAATGTTCCAGAAAAGGCGACAAAACCACGCATACACATCTGTAACGATGGAATAGACACACATGATTGCTTAAATCCTTAACTCGAACAAGCTGAAGGTATAATATCTAAGGGCGAACCTCACATTGTGGGGGTGGAATTTTGAGGGTTTTTGTGCTAGTAATATAAATTCCTATCCATGAGACGCTATTAATACTCGGTTTTCGTCGGTATGTGTCATAAAAAAAATTAAATTTTAGTTAAAATTTCCTCTTATGCTATGTTTCTATATATTACCCATCATTTTAAGTACAAAGGAAATGGTAAATGAAAGAATAGTTTCTAAGGCTTATTTTCCCCCTACACTTAAGTTGAACATTGTCCCTAATGTTCTATAGAATTACCCGTAAAAACGAATAAAATGAAAAGAAAACAAGTAAAAGAAACTAGTACTCCCCTGGTTTGCTCAATAATGGAGAAGAAACATGCGATAACTGGTTAAATCGTCCTCCAAGAATCATCCAATGAAACTTTCCAAGAACTTCCAAGCTTTTCTCATCAAATATAACCTGTAATCAAAGACAAAGACAACTATACCAAGCATAAAATGTACGATATACATAATATACAATGTGAATTTAGGGTTGACTCGATAAAGAAGTAAAGAAAGGATGAGAGAATTGTCAAACTCATTGGTTTGGCAGGTCTATAACAGAAGAGTACATATTTTAAATGTTGTGCAAGTTTTATTTTCAAAAATAAAAAAAAACTTTAAGTTTTCTGGACCTGGGCGTTTGACGCCATCAGGGTTTTTGTGACCCCGTCACAGGTGTCGTGGTGACGACGTCGCGTGTAAATCGTGACTCCGTCTCCACATTTTGTGAAACGAAATTTATGTTTTTGATGAAAAATTTCGTGCACTTGATTCCATAAGGTAATTCCTATACAAATGGCTACATAAAACCTAAGATTTAACAATTCAATCGTATGACTCGAAACTGACGCTAATTAATCTAAACTATTTATTTAACATGTTTGAATTTGGCTTAAAAGCCGGATAAATTCCCTTACACTTATTATTTGCAAAATACCTTTGATTGAATTTTAGACGAAGTTAAAGACAAACAAAGCATGATTACAAGGTGGTTCAAACATAATACAACAAACTATAAATAATTAAAACACATGACACTCCTAATATGCGGGAAATGTAAATTGGGTTGCCTTCCAAGAAGCGCTTTTCTTTATTTACGAGTCTTGTAGCTAGACTCGAAGTCACACATCCTTACGTTGTTTCGTGAATGCTCACGTGCCCACGAATGAGCCATTCCTTTATACTTTCATTCACTTGGTATTCGGGACCTAGGTTTAAGAAGTTTTTGTACAAAATTTTATTCTTTTCATAAGGGTACCTAAGTCCGTTCATCAAGTCATTTTGGCTAAGTTCTAACAATGGTGGGACCTTCCTCTAGTTAAAGTTCTTGAGCCTCGGTATTGTACGTGGCATCCTATATGTGTATGTGTCGAAGATCTTGGTGAATGAGACTAGTCCCTTACCGACGTCATATTTGAGCTTAGTGATTTTTCTAAAGGGCCTGCCCATTAAGACTTCAGCCATGTCGCTCATGATAAATTCTCCTATGTCTTCTAACACAACAAAATCCGTGATATAGGTGAAACTCCCGACAAACACGTATACATCCTTAACGATGGCAACTAGGTTCTTTCTCGTCCCCTCCAATCCTTCTACCATTATAGTATTATAGGCTCTACGCGAGATGATATTCATTGGTAGAAAAGGGTCGAGATAGGTAGTAAACTTCCTAAAGTCGATCTTGCATTCGAATACAAGGTCATCCCCGTCAAAAGTATTAATTATTCTTTCTTGGCGTAGTGTTCCTGCGTTTTCGTACTCAATTAGTACATTAAGGATTTCCTCATCGTCTGAGTCATTATCTGAGTGAGGAAAGGGATAGACAAGAGGTGTATTTACCGATCCATCGTCAGACTCAAGGTCATTTGTATTGGTTTCGTTAGGTTGGTTGACGAAACTATTGAGGAGTCGCTCAATACTATCTAGGCAGGCCTCAACAAAGGCCGAAATTTTCTATAGCTCATAGAGTTCTTGGACGGCTCATGCACGCAGCGCAGCTGGTAGGACAAGACGATTAATGGTCAGTGGTGAATTCGCATTCTCCATAATGAAGAATGGAATAGTCAATAAAAATTACAAACAAACACACAAAGAAGAGATAGACTATAGGAAATCTAATATGCGGAAATTAAAATCTTACTTGAAAGGATTCAAGTAAGTAGAATTAAGCTAAACTATGATCAAAACCTAACTATTCCCCAGGCGGCGGCGCCAAAAACTTAATGTGCAGTTGTCGCATGACTTCTACAAGAAGTTTTACAACTCCCTAGACAGAGCACCTAATAGTTGTAGAAGTAGTATAGGCAAGACTCGTATGAATGTTATTGTTAACTTGAGGAATAGGTTGGGAAGGCTTGATCACGATTTAACACAATTCTAAGGGTTGAGAGAAGATTCTTTTTGTATTTTTATATTTTATGAAAGTAGTAAATCATATATTTGAGAGGTGGGTTTATTTTAGCTCTTAAACTAAATATTAAATTAAGGTACTAGTGATAACAATATTTCCTAATGTTGTTGCTTTGTCACACTTGTTATGAGTTATGTAACTATTTCCTAAGTCATAAACAAATTACACGAACATGCCGTCTATTTAATATTCCGTTAAGGCAACACATAAGTAAGGTAGTATGAAGACTATTACAAGGCCCCCAAGAGTATATTAAATTCAATTGAAATATATTAAGAGTGGATCAACCATATAAGTGGCAAGGTAGTATGAAGACTATTATGCGATGGTATCCTTTCTACACAATCATGTTTCCCTAGACATATCAACAGCAGTACCGCTGGTTTTCTAAGACCTAACATGCATAATCATCACAAGAAGCAACACCACTAAGATCTACACTCTAGGTTTCATACAATCATAAATGAACACAATAGGGGGTTTAGCCAAGCATATTAAAGATAAAGCAAGAACAAATAAGAATCACATAACAAGACATATTGAATGATTAAATAAGTCTTACTTGATTAAAACATGATATAACAACCCACAATTTTCATCAATGTAATATCCATCTATTAAATTATATACTACCTTTTTACAGGGAAATTTTTCGCTTTATTCCATTATGTAACGTAGTTTCATTAAATCAAAGTAAACGAGCTCACGCAACAACCAATGCCAACTATAACTATGTTTATATCATGAAAAATCCTAATATGTCAAGTCTATGTTCTAATATCATTTTTATCAAATACCTTATCTATTTAACGTACTTTCCATTTTATCAAACTTACATTAAACGTTAAACGTCTATATCTAAACCCTAACTATATTTAATGTTTACCTATAAAATAAATGTACAAACCTATAAAGCATATGTACAAGTATCATAGCACAACATTTGAATTATAATTACCTCCTAAGTCAGTGTACAACTCATTTAAACATAATGTATAAACCAATTAAGCACGAATTCAAATAAGCCCTATTTACCACCATTTTCTTTCTAGTTTTCATACCATCTTTTAAACATAACTTACAACACTCAATGCATAACATCTAAACCCTAAACCTAAACCTTAATTTATCCTAAAACCCAAATCTAAACCCTAAACCTAAATGAAACCCTAAACTACCCATCACCCCTTTTAACTAGTTAAAACCTATTTTAAATCAAGCAAGCACCTACCCTACCACCTTCATCACCACCTTGTCATCACCTAGCATCCACCCTACCACCTCCATCACCTCCTTTTAAGCTACTTCAACTCCAAAAACCTCCTTGTTACTCCTTGTTAAATCAAACCCCTTTTCACACTATTACACCTCATCTTAGCTCTCATGACTGACCCTAGATACTCCTTGGTCACCACTCTACAACTGTTGGCTTCCACACCATGTTACTTAGTGCCTACTACAAGTAAACTTGGCCTCCAAGTTGTTTCTACCACTATATATACGCATACATACACATACATTCAAATCACCATTAAAACTTCATTTTACCTTACAAAACCATATTCTAGCAGAAGTAAGGAAGCCAAGGAAGAAGTACAAAGCCCTTAGAAGCTAAGAAAACAAGGGAAGAAGCCACTGAAGTCATTTCCTAGGCGTACGAACCCAAAACCCTCATTTTGACCTGTATAAGCTCAAGTAAGCTCAAAATCTTATTCCATAAGCTTATAATATGTTTTAAATCTTTTATAAGGTTTGTAAGATCATATGTTAACTCTTATTTGATCCATTGAACCACAAGCCTATGCGTTTTGGGTTTTCTTAAACCAAACGCACCCGTTTTGGATTTTCTAGCTCATAAGCCCTTTCCATAAGCTATAAGCTTGTAAACTCTACTTATTTTAGCTTATTCTAATAAGCTATAACCTGCAAATTACTTTCTATATTAAAAAATATCAAAATTATGAACTTTGGACTTGATTTGCAAATATCTTCATGCACAAGGGTATATATTGTAAATATTTTAAAATTATAACTAGAGCGGCTAAAAATATAATATTTATATATATTATATATAAAGGACTAAATTTGTATATATTATATATAAAGGACTAAATTTGTAAAAGTATAAAAATCAAGGGTATATATTGCCATTTTTGTATTCTTAAAAATATAAAATGTAATATTTTTGTATAAATTATAAAAATATATATGAATATTATAAGACTTGATTTTATTAAAACCTGACACATTTGTCGTTATTTATCATCTATCAACGCATTATAAACAAATTACATATTTAACGTGACTTATCATCGACTAGCTTTTAAAGAAACTTAAAATCTTATCGTATCATCTTACTAGGGAATTTCATGTGAGGGGTTTCATTTGAGTATACATTTTGATGAGTTTGTTGGATTTACGATTTAAAGTGCCTAGCTCCTTAAACATTTACTGCATGACCTCTGAATTATGATAGCCCCAATAGTGATACAATATTACCATAAATTAATAAATTAAATGTAAAACTTCATGAAGTTTTGAAAGATAAACAACCAAACTAAGACTTGACATATTACCCTAGGATTGCGTGATGAGGCCGTTACTTTCAATTGATATACTTTTGCCATCAATCAAATTTCCCTGTTAAGGTGAGTTCATAGCCTCGCATTTTAAATCTTTTGATTACTTTATAAACTCGCGAGGAGGATACATGCTTAAACCATGAATCCAAGTGTTTTTCCAACTGTATTCTATCTAGATATATTATTGCCTAAGTACCTTCCACTGCCAATATTTCTTAATCATGAACCATTAATCACTTGCGAGTGAACGCGAATATTATGGATAGATCTATCAGGGTGTGACAACTCTCGTTGGTGTGCCTATACTTTTGGTACCAATAGCACTATATTTGACTTAATGGGTAACCTTGGCAAGTTACCTTTCCACAAAGACATTTGTTCCTCAAACAATGTCACTACGGTGATTTTTATTTTAACGTATTGATGTCATGAGCTTAGGGCAATAGTAATGTTTTTCCATGATAATTGTTTATGCAATTATTACAAACTATGGGTGTATAACAACGTAACCCACTATGACTTGTATTCAACTATTTATCATAAACCTATGAATTTCACTCAACCATTGTGTTGACCTTTTTAGCATGTTTATCTCGGGTAATTGAGCAACTTATGGCATGAAGTGGCACGGACTTAAAGATGGCTAAATTGTTATCATTCAAACTTTATGTTTCTAGATTTTGGGACCACTTTTTGTAAAAACTCTGATGAATAAAAAAATGATAACAAAATTTTCCAAAATGTCTCTTTATGAGTCATTTTCTATGATTATGTCTGTTGATCCATGAAGTAATACCCCAGATTAGCTTCCGCTGCTATATGTCAAAAATAGGGGTTTTACACATGAGTTGAAGGAGTTACAATAGGATTTTGAGGCCCTAAAATCGTCCCTAACAGCTGCTAAACGAACTAGGGTTCGTACCCTCTTTTTATTCTGAAGTTACACACTCAAAACCCTAAATTCGGGTTTGTATATATAGAAAAATCACTGTGATGGTGTCGCGTTTTAGTCGTGAAGCCGTCACGAGAGAGAATACTCTAGATATTAGGTTGGGTCGTGCGCTCTAACGCCATCGTAAGATTGGTGACGCCGTCTTGATTTAGATTGTGACGGCGTTACGTGTAATTTGCGACGCCGTCTCTAGCTGCTAAGAACATAATCTTGATACATGTTGGTGTAGGTTTGTAGTCTTGTCTGTTTCTTCTCCAAATGAGCCCAAGTCATGTGTAATTCTTCCAAATGCCTTCCAAATGCGAAATACCTGACAAGGAACGATTAAGTACATATTTTGGGCATAAATGCACGATTTAGGGGGTTAAACGACCCCAAAAAATTATATAAAATGACACCTCACCAGGAAATGATTATTACGATGGAATGAAAAAATCTTGTTTGTTTACATTTATAGAATGTAATGGTTCATTCTAAGGAATGACCCATTACACCAAACTCACTCCTTAGGGGTCCTTTACTTTTTTTCATTCCATCTCGTAATGGAATTAAATTACATAAAACTCCATCATTAATTAACCACGTTAAATATTTTCTATCATCAATGGGGTATTTTAATCTTTTTATTATCGATTCCATTACGCCTTATCATATAAACCAAACATGCTTACTAATGGTAATGAACCATTACATTACACTATTTATTCCATTACGTCGTTTATTCCATTCATTTAACATTTCATTCCGTTCTACCAAATGAACCCATATGTTAAACATATTTATGTCCTTTGCCAAAAAAATTGTAGACAACAGTTTGTTTCTTTGAAAAAGTTATGGCATTAGTCTTTTTTCTGCCTTGCATGATAGGCGCTTGAATATGTTAACGAATTCATACTCTTGATTCACACTTAATCGTGTCAAGGATGGTTGGGTTACATTTGGCCTGATAGATTAGTGACATGTCATTCGCTCAATCCTTGCTAAGAACATTGTTAGATTGTACAATGAAAGTTTTGTTCAAACATGACAGTAATGTACATTCTTAAAATTTGTTCATGGTAGTCAATGTAAATTACATTATTGTTGGCATTTCGTCTCTAATTTTCATTTTTTATTCATATCAGAGATCATGAGGCATGGAAATATAGTTCCCTGACAGAACATGAAGTGCAGCCACCTGATATGTAAGATACCCTATATGTAACCCCAATACACTGTGAGTTACTTCTTGAACAAGTGTGTTACCGTTGACAAAGAAGTGAAGAACTCAAACTTTTTTTGCAGCACATATAAAATGTTAAGATAAATTTTTATTTTAGCTTAGCACTAGCACGACTAAAGAGTTGCCTAGTATGACTGATCATTTATCTTTGATCATGGATGGTATATGCAGGAGATAAATTGTGAACTACAAACCCTACCACCTTTGTGTGATGAGAGGGATGACCTAAACTATGTTTGGTATGTTTCTATTCTCTAATTCATCTAAGTCATGTGATGTTTTTATACTTTCATAACAATTATATTAAACCATAACATCAAAGCGTAGAATAGCGGAAGCAAATAAAGGATCAAATAACATGCTTGAATAATTAACCGAATTAGGGTTACATTCCTTTTGATTCTAGCCCGAACAAGAATCAAATTGCTTAGCGATTATCTCCAGGAACCCTAAGTTGGGTTTATACGAAAACAATCTAAGAACAATCTAAAGAAAGATTGTATCACGATCTTGTAGACACGCTATGCATCGAGTTAACCAATTACTAGCTTGATAACACGTAGCGTTTAACCGAATGATTCGATCTGATCAACCCAAGGTTATGGAGCCGAATGAAGGACAAGAATAGTGATAGAGTTTTTAGGGATTATTGTGTGTACTCATTTCACATCTCCATGTAGGTGTTTATATAGGCTCCCTTTCCCTAATACAACATCTATTCATTAATATCAATTATGTACCATCAATTCTTAATTATGTAACATAATTATGTAACATTATGTAACATTAAGTAACAATAATTATGTAACATTATGTAACATCAATTATGTTATTATGTACATGTCCTTGTCCTTATGGTCGTTAGTCTTTTCCGTTAAATACTTAACGACCGTTAAACGTTTACGTGTAAAATTAACAAATATATTATTTATTAATTGTTAACTCGTAGTGAGTGCAATCCCGTGATCTTGAGTTCGATCCTAACACACATCTATTAATTTATCGTCCATAAACTAACAGCTCCCACTTGGACATATTTTAATAGTGTGATCACATCGGTTAGCGTCTAGTTACACGCCGATGCCTCTAGTACGATCTCAAGTAAGGTCTCCTGGAAAAACCTTTTAATGATTCATCATTATTATTATCCTTTTGTTTCTAATACAATGTTAATAAGGATATGGATCTTAGTCATTCCTTAATTAACTGATTCTGTTTCTCGTTTATCTGATTGAGCAAGATTACCAAATCTTCTGAACGTATTCCAGAAAATTTTGGGTGTGGCCACACATACATCTTACCAATCCCACGAGGGGCCCAGCTGTATTAAACTTCAAAACGTATTTGAAGGAAACAAATCCTTTATTGACTACAAGCAAAACTCATGAATTTTGCAACACTTCTGAAAACAATCCGTATAGCTACCAGTTACGTTTAGCGTTAAATTGCTTCACAGAAATGCACTAGATCCATAACAGTTTCCTGGTATCTCAAGTCTGAGGATAACTATTTATGATTTACTTAATGACAAGATCCATAAAGTACAATCATATAGTTGGGATAAGTCCTATATTCGATTCATCGAATATCATTTAAATTTGGCATGTAATCACATCAATATACTTTCAAGTATATCTGACCAACATTTAAATTTGTCTTGATTTAATAATATTCCCATATTATTAATCGACAACGGACATTTAGAATAATTTAATATTCATGGATTAAAACATGTAAAATAGGATACAAAATTAAATAACAAAATAAACATAACCATCATTTTATTTTATCAAATAATAATGTTTACACATCCTTTATCCAAACACTAATCACAGATATGCATGAAACTACTAGCTAATCGAAGTCCAATTCCATTGGCATGTTCATTAACCTTTCCTCTAGGTAAAGCTTTAGTAAAAGCATCAGCTAGATTTTTATCTGTGTGAACTTTTATCAATTTGATTTCACCACTCTCGACTTGTTCTCGAACATAGTGATATCTACGCAGAAAATGTCTGGCGCCTTTCATGACTC
Organism: Tanacetum coccineum; assembly: GCA_026074375.1. Taxonomy (NCBI): domain Eukaryota; kingdom Viridiplantae; phylum Streptophyta; class Magnoliopsida; order Asterales; family Asteraceae; genus Tanacetum; species Tanacetum coccineum. The sequence continues at coordinate 50,675 of BQNB010008642.1, forward strand.
CAGGTTCATTGGCGAATATGATTGCAGCAGAATTGTCACAATACATATTAATAGGTTTATTTATTGAAGGCATCACTCCAAGATCTCCAACAAACTTCCTAATCCAAACGGCTTCCATTGCAGCTTCTGACGCAGCCATGTACTCAGATTGCGTTGCATGCATTGCAATGGTTGTCTGCTTTTTGCTCTTCCAGTCTACTGCTCCTCCATTGACGATAAAGACATAACCCGTCTGAGACTTCGTATCATCTTTATCGCATTGCCAGGACGCATCACAGAAACCTGTAACATCAAGTTCTGTATCTGGATTTCCTCCGTACACTAAAAACATATCTTTCGTATTCCTCAGATACTTTAGAATATGTTTAACAGCAACCCAGTGGAGCTTTCCTGGATTCTGTTGATATCGACTGACCAAGTTTTGAGCAAACGCCACATCTGGCCTTGTGCACCTGACAGCATACATGATAGATCCTACAGCCGAAGCATAAGGTACCCTTTTCATGTAAGCTTTTTCCTCATCTGATGAAGCACACATTTCATTACTCAAATCATGTTTGACTTCCATCGGTATAAAACCTTTCTTAGAGTTTTGCATATTGAATTTCTTCAATATCTTATCGATGTAAGCACTTTGGTTAAGTCCAATCAACCGCAGAGATCTATCTCTATATATCTTAATTCCCAGAATGTATGCAGCTTCTCCTAAATCCTTCACAGAAAAACATTTTCCAAGATAGTCCTTAACTTCCTTAAGCTTTGGAATGTTATTTCCCATAATCAAAATGTCGTCGACATATAGGATTAAGAATACTACATCACTCCCACTAGCTTTGCGATATACACATGGCTCATCACGATTTTGAATAAATCCAAACCTTTTGATTTCTTCATCAAATCGTTTATTCCATTGACGTGATGCTTGCTTCAAACCATAAATGGCCCTTTGAAGTTTGCATACACCGTTTGGAAATTTTGGATCAACATACCCTTCAGGTTGCTCCATATAGATGTCCTCATCTAAGCGACCATTCAAGAAGGCAGTTTTAACATCCATTTGCCAAATCTCATAATCATAGTATGCAGCTATGGCTATGAGAATCCTAATAGCTCTAATGTCTGCTACTGGAGAAAAGGTCTCCTCGTAGTCAATCCCATAGGTTTGAGTGCAGCCTTTAGCCACCAGACGAGCTTTATAGGTGTGTACTTTACCATCCATGTCAGTCTTCTTCTTGTATAGCCACTTACTCCTAACTACCTTGGCATTAGGAGGGCGGTCTACTACAATCCAGACTTTATTGACTTTCATGGATTTCATTTCCTCATCCATTGCACCTTGCCATAAAACCTTATCAGGGTCAATCATAGCAGCTCGATAATTAGCAGGTTCTCCAAGATCCCCTACTTCATCATCCTCAACCTCCATGTTTAGACAGAGACGGTTGGGTGCATTTTTAGGCCTTTCGGACCTACGGACAGGAATTAATTCCGGTGGAGGACCCAGACTTTCAGGCTCTACTGGAATCTCGCTAGTGTTTTCAGAAGGTAATGTATCTATATGATCATCTTCCAGATCACAATCTCTCCCACTGAATTCTTGAGATATGAGATCTCTTTCAAGAAAATCTCCATACCTTGCAACAATTACTTTGTTTTCAGGTGGAAAGTAAAAGTAGTAACCCATAGTTTCCTTAGGGTATCCTACAAAGATACACTTGACAGATCTCTGTTGGAGTTTATCAGCTGAGTCACGTTTCACATACGCCTCACAACCCCAGACCTTTAAATAAGACAGATTCGGCACTTTGCCATGCCATATTTCATATGGTGTCTTATCAACCTTCTTAGTGGGAACCATATTAAGAATACGCACAGCAGATTCTAAGGCATAATCCCAAAAGGATAACGGTAGAGTAGTAAGATTAAACATAGATCGTACCATATCTAGTAGTGTACGATTTCTCCTTTCAGATACACCATTTTGTTGTGGAGTATATGGAGAAGTAAGATTCTGAACTATTCCGTTCTCACTTAGATAATCTTTAAACTCTTGGCTTAAATATTCACCACCTCTATCGGATCGAAGAGCTTTAATCTTCTTTCCTAGTTGCAGTTCTACTTCTGCTTTGAAAACCTTAAATGTTTCAAATACCTCATGTTTATGTTTAAGCAAATAAACATATCCATAACGACTGAAATCATCCGTAAAGGTTAAGAAGTAGCTAGCACCTTTCCTTGACACATGTCTAAGTGGTCCACACACATCAGTATGAATTAGACCAAGTAGATCTGTAGCTCTTTCAATATTGCTATTAAAAGGTTTCTTTGTCATCTTCCCAGAAATACAAGATTCGCATTTATCAAATGATTCCTCATTGATACTTTCCAAAAGACCTTCACGTTGAAGCTTTTGCATGCGAGTCTTGCCAATATGGGCAAGTCTACAGTGCCAAAGATAAGAAGAATCCAAGTCTAACTTTCTCTTCTTATTGATGCTAAAGACAGAATTATTATTCTTGGTGACATTTTTATTCATGTCAATTTCAAACACACCATTCACAGAAATAGCACTAAAATAGAATACACCATTTAAAGAAACAGAAATTCCATTACTAGCAACAGTATGTTTAAAACCAAGATCCAACAAACATGAAAAGGAAACAACACCTCTAACAATAGAAGGTGCAAAGTAACAATTGTTTAATTTCAGTACTAAACCAGAAGGTAAAACTAAATCAAACGTTCCTATGGCTTCAACAACTGCTTGTGCTCCATTGCCCATATGCAGATATTGATCCCCATAAGCTAGTTTCCTTTCAGCATTAAATCCCTGCAGCGTATTACAAACATGAATACCGCATCCCGTATCATATACCCAAGAATTTAATTTGTGAGTTAGATTGAATAATTCAATTGCAAATAAATTACCTGAACCTGCAGCACTATGCTCAGACTTCTTCTTATTTGCTCGCAACTCTTCGAGATAAAGAGGGCAGTTCCTCTTCCAATGCCCAGTCATGTGGCAGTGGTGACAAGCTTGATCCTTATTAGGATTTTCCTTTCTCTTCTTGGGATTAGGCTTTGGTTGAGAAGGCACAACTTGCTTGTTCTTATCAGCCTTACCCTTCCCTTTTTTCTGCTTGTTTCCTTGCGGTTTTGACTTGTTATCCCTACCCTTTTGTATTGAGAATACTTGAGGAGTAGGGGTGACCTTGTCCTTCAAACCCTTTTCATAGTCAATGAGCAATGCGTGTAAATCACTCACTGTCTTCCCCACGCAATGCATATTGAAGTTTCTTACAAAATCACCGAAATCCTTGTTAAGGGACCTGTTGATTAAGTTAACTGCCATATCATTGTCGTATGGTTTCCCAAGTGTATGTAATTGGTCCATGAGCCCTTTCATTTCCAATACATGTTCACTTACAGATTTACCAGGGGCCTGTTTGCAACTATGTAGAGTATCTACCAGATCGTAGATCTCTACAGCAGGAGGTTTCTCAAACATTTTTCGAAGTTCAGCCAGCATGTTTTGGGGTGGATAATTTTCAAACTGCCTTTGCAGAGCAGGTGACATTTTTCCAAGCATAATACAAGCCACATCAGAGTGCTTTTTATATTCTGCTTTCCATGCTGCCTTTTCTTCAGCTGTTGCAGTCTCAGGGGGTTGATCAGGACAAGGCTTATACAAATAATCATAAGTATCAGCTACTCTCAAGACAATTCTTAGAGAACGATGCCATTCATTGAAATTTGGGCCAGTCAATGTTTCTCGTTCAAAGAAAGTTTTGAACGCAGAACTTAAAGCGTTATTGTCGGAATGAGCCATTTCTACAGAAAAAGTTCAAAAAATCATTAGTATTTTCGATAATACCATTTTTCAAGAAAATAAAATATACCCAGGTGATATACATATAACCATAGTATCTCCTTGAAAACTAGAACCCATATTGACATAAACCCATCACATCAGTTGATCTGCTAGTGATGAATGTATTCAACATGGTAACTTGTCGAACAATTAATTGACAAACATTTTTCAATTTCTAGATATTTATGGGATTTACATTGCCAAACTAGTTGCATTGTAAACATGTTTCATCCCATCTTAATGCCTTGAGTTTCTAGATCTCACTAAGTAACTCAATTAAGTCATTCTAATCTAAAGAACGTAAACACATTCATGTGAGATCTCACTCAATCATGATAGGTTTCTTTCCATTACGATATAGTCCAAGGTCTCACTTGACTTAATCATAATTTCAAGTGTCCTTTAATTAGATGGCATTAGACTTAAGTTTTAAGGGTATTCATTTTTTGATATGTGAATCAAAATTATGTATGGAGAAGCATGCATACAACTCCATAGCATACATTTAATAAAACATTTTTATTAACTTTTTAGGTGAAGATCAAATAAACATATTTGGTTGATGGCATTGGATGAACCAATTAAAGAAGTGCCTCCAATTATCGCCCACACCGTACTTTTGCATAAGTCTTTCAACTTAGTGTTTCGGGTGTGTAATTGAGACAAATCAACCTTAAGGTAATTTTTGTACTATATGAACAGTCGTAGGTAACTCCAATTTGACGTACAAGCAAGCCGAGAATTTGGTCAGCGCTGAAGCATAACCTCCTTCTTTAGTCGGGTTTGACCAGCGACGCGTTAAACTTCCCACACAGTTTGTCATTTTGGATGAGCCTTTTCTTACCATTCAGTACAAAAAATTACCAATCAACTATTTGATCTTCAAAACAATTCTTAATTTTTTATAGGATTTAGTCCATATTATTTTTCATTGAAAATTACCCTTTTGTTTACAACAATTCAACATAATTTAAATAAACAAAACAAGTATTAAAATAATAGACTAAATTAAACACATAATAACATTTATATGCATTTAGATAAATCATATAGCCACATGCATTCCATTTATATGATGAACCCTAATTAAAATCTAGGTTTTACTTATCATATAATCACAACACTATAATAATAAGTCTTCCGAATTTTAGAATTTATCATACAAAATAAAGATGGCATTACAAATTCATAGTAACAAATAAGTCTTAGATCCATGATAAAATATGCAAGTTATTCCATGGATCCATACAATTTAATTACATGCTACTTAACAATTAATTAACAAGACCAAGATCGTAACCCATATACATGCATGACAATTTAACCATGTATAAAAAATATGATTATTAGGTTTCTAATTTAACAAAATTTGATCCAAAAAAAAATTTATGTTCGAACCAAAAAATTGAATTTCATTCGAACCAAAAATTTTGTATAACCGATCATAATAAAACTTTTGACAAAAAAAATTATTATTTTCGGTTCACAAAAAAAATTTCCGATCAAAAAAATAATATTAAATATAAACCATAATTCATAATAATTTGGTAATTATTAACATGTTAAAATTTGGCTCGAGATGCCCACAAATGAAATATAATTCAGTAAACACTTTATAATTTATAACATCAAAGTATAAATAATCGGAAGCAATTAGGGATCAATTAAACAAGCAAAAATAAATAACCAGATTAGGGTTACATACCTTTTGATTCTAGCAAGAACAAGAATCAATAAACTCCAAGAACAATCTAAAGGAAGATTGAATCACCGTCTTGTACACACGCTATTACCAAGTTAACCAAGAACTAGCTCGTTAATCACGTAAACCTTGAACAAGAAATCAATTCGGGTTAGTAACAATACTATGCAGCCGAATATGAATAAGACCAAAGAGAAGAGATTTTTCTTTTTCACAAGTGTCTTTCCCATAAAACTCTTATGGTATTTATAGGGAAAAATAGAGTTTGAGTTCTATTAGGATAAAAGCACCCAAATTGAAGCTAACCTACTCCAACACAAACACTACATGATCTCCAAATTTCTCTTTAGTCCTTAGAATTGGTGATGTGGGTTGCTTCATTGTGTGTGGCCAACACTATCACGAGTTTTACCTTGGTTTTGTCAACATTGTCTCATGGTTCGAAATCTATTACTTACATACTTCTCTGTTGTATAATTTAGCAGGAAACAATGGTAGTCATGGAGGGTATTTAAGAATTGTTGGAGCATACATATCAAAATCTGTCAGTTGCGTTTTCCTTGCCATTGTGATGATCAAAACATGTTTGTTATAATTAACCTTTTTTGTTTCGGATTTACCAGATGATGGAGGAAATAACGGGGTTCCTCTTGCCTAAAATATGTTCCTGCTCAATCAGTATATCCACTTGATTCTAGGATCCTGTTTGCTCCATTGAATGAAGAGGAGTATAAATGTTGGTTAGAGTTTAAACACAAATTTGGATGGCAACACGATTACGTATACACAATACCTAATTCTATTTTCTATATTAACATATGCTTTGTTCTATACCAATATAGTTCAAATTATTGCATTAGGGTCTATCATATTTGAATCGTAAAAGGTTTGCTATATTAAAGGGATCGAGATATGCTCGAGCTTGATCATCCCGTTGTTTCAGTTGTGATAAACTTTGTTGTTGCTGCATTTTTAACAAGCTGTATGCAATGGTTGGTTTTTATGTGCATTTTTTGCTAAGTCTTAAAGATTAATATGATTAATGCATCTAAAGTCGATATATACAACTATCACGGTTCATGCAATAGTATTACGTCCCATTTAGTTTCTCAAATTAATTGCAAATGTAACTCTTAACCTATCATGTTCCACCTTACCATTTGACTGTATGTATTCTATGGTATTTCTATTCTAATTAATGAGGCTTTTGATTTTCTTATTGTTTGGCATGGCTATAAATTTGTCTACAAATTTTGGTGATCCCCAGATTTTAAAATGAGATTTTCGATGAAAGCATAATTGTTCGGTTGATTTCGTGTTGCATATGGTACGAAATCCGTTTCCATAGTGTTGTTCTTCTACCTAAGAATAACTTAAATGAGGCCTTAGTTTGTGCTAAGAATACACTATATTTCAACGTTAATATTTAAATTTTGTTCCTAAAGCTTAGAGTCGTATGTTTATTTTACCTTTCATATGGATATATATTAGAGCTACACATGTATTCATGTTACAATTACTTTATTTTAACTTAAACATATTTAATGAATTAGTTGTTCCAATGATGTATGTTTCAATATAACAAGGTTTTTAACCCGCGTTTCGTTGCGGGGCGCGGGGTTTTACGTTGATACTAAGTCTCGTGTAGCATTTGACATTTAAAAGTGAACTTTCAATGGCCATAGCAGTGGCAAATGTACACGCTGCAACATTCCCCATGAGCAGATGTTTAACATAGATACATAATGCATTACATGTTCTAGGTGACATTTATTTACAATATCAGTTTAACAAAGATATCTTCTTCGCTCTTTTTGCTTGAGAGAAGCTGCATTTTTGCTAAATCCCTGTCCAACGCAACCGTTCGTTCCTCACTCTTCAGACACCAAAGCTTTCCTCTTCCCTTTTAGCACATTCTCATACTCTTCAAGAGTCATTTGCTGCAATGCGCATATTAAAAAAGCTCAAGATTGACTCTTTTTCAAAACAAGAGTATTTTTTTTGTTGGTAATTTAATTGTATGTAATTTATTTTAAAAAAAAGTATCAAAATATGTTATTTTTATCTCTAAAACACATTGTTCCTCAATTGTTCACGACACAAACGGCTAGCGGTTCCTTCTTAGAAGGGACCCATACGACCCCAGACTATAATTATCCGCGCACCCCCATATTGGTAAACGCCTATGTCACAACCTGGATTTGCATCCCCCTGGGGGGGGGGGGGGGGGGGGGGGGTCCCGTTCCCCCCCGGGTTCCTCTCAGTATCTTTCCCTCACATCCCGGCACTCCGTATGTTGGGACCCCTTTGGCACTATAAGGATTTGCCCCGTTTTCATCTAACTATCAGGCTGGTCCATCACACAGTCGTGATGTTTTTGGAGTGGTATTCTACTAATCAATAAGTATATTTGTCCATTTTGGCTGTATTCTACTAATCAATAAGTATATATGTCCATTTTGGTTGTATTCTACTAATCAATATACATATAAAATGATAAAAAATATTTAGGATGCAATGCAGCGTGCAAAGAGAGATACTCGTCCAAGCAAATATTTTTTGAGCCCATACCGCCAGTTTTGTTTATCGCTTAAAATTTAACGCGATTTATGACATGATTTGATAATTCATTTACTTTTTACTGTAGCAGAAAACACTACTCAACGACAGTGTTGTTTATTCATCTTTCAATACAAATTCATAAATTATATACATTTACAGAATAAAAACTCTAAAATATCAAAACTTAAAAATACGAACAAGTCATCTTAACTACATTACCAACAATTTATTCATCTTTATGTTTTCAATACAAATTCATAAATTATATACATTTACAGAACAAAAACTCTAAAATATCAAAACTTAAAAATACGAACAAGTGACACACTTTGTATTACATAATATTCTTATTCAATCTAATAACTACATTACAACAAATTCTATTGCCATATGTAAAGCTCACTAAAGAGAACATACATCACATATAAAAAATAAATATATAAAACATATACAGATACTAAAACATCGACGAACATTCACGTAATCAATTTTTTCATCAAAATGGTCTCATTTTTACACCTCAGACATTGTGAGTTACACAATGGTCTCATTTTACTTCTTAGACATTGTGAGTTGCACAATGGTCTCACTTCGTTCTCAAACATTGTAAGTTATACAATAGCCTCTAAAACTTTTCATAATCTTATACAATATCATTTTACACGAAACCCGTCACAGTTTTGTTTTCATGGAATTATGTGTGAATCTAAGTATTGCAAGTCTTGTATGGGCAGGACTTGTAATAGGAGGATTGATATGATAATTTCTATGTTAACTCGTTCATAAAGATTTTATCTTATTTACTTAAACCGAGTACTCATCAATTATTTTGAACACTATGTCGAACTCCCCTGATTGTTTTACTCCTCGTCCCTGAAGGTGAGTTTTAAACACTCGTCCCATACTCATTAGAGCGCATGCAGCGTCATGTCATCCACCACCTTGAAGGTTGTGTGAGTACGCATATTGCATCAGAAATTATTAGGTAGGATGATTTATAATCTCTTTATTTGAATGGATTGGGACGCCTCTTCATTTAAATAAATAAATTGTAAATCACCGAACCATAAGTTATTCATTTCTTACTTACACAAATTTGGACGCTTCTTTATGTAAATGAGAAATTATAAATGAGTGGGCTTAATGATATCCAATATGACATGAGTATGAACTCGAACCCGATAATTACAGGAATCTGTCAAAAAAATTTAGAAACATAATGGTGTCTCACCACTCAGCAAAAATCTCAAGGCTTCGCTTGAACTACCTGATCTCAATTCTTAAGTTATTACTTTTGCCGTTACAAATCCTTACAATCACAAATTGTTTGTGGAGCTAACAGACCCGAACTTGTGCACACTTGGCTAATGGTGTTGATTCATCTTCTAACTAAGACTGAGTACCATATTCCGCCGTCTATCGCATAAGCTCTCCCGTAAGCTCCTCCCATTTGTTGAACTTTATTCTGGGGATATTGTTTCTCGAAATGTCCTCACTCTCTGCATCCCCTCACCATTTGTTATAGTTATTATCATTATGGTTGCTGTTGTTGGGTCCTGGAGTGGTCCCAGCTGGTACAACTTTATCCAATAGTAATGAAACCCCCTTAACCCAGTAAAACAACCTATCGACGAAAGAGATGTCGAACTATTCAAGTTCGGCGCACTAGTCATGAATGGGACTTTGGTAGCGATAATCCTGGTACTACAAGTTAGTTGATATTTCATTCATAACATCGTCACGCTATTAATACTCTCGAAACATTTCTGATATCAGGAAACTGACTTCGTCCTTGAACATTTAAAACTTTATATAGACATACTCACGCGACTACACTTTCTCCTTCGATGCTTGATGGATTTAATATCCTGGTCAAACCTAGCTAATATTTTTTTGTATATTGAGAAGTGTCGAAACATCTAATTTTGCTGACTAGAGTTATCAACGCCATGTTTTATAAATGTTTTAAATCTTAAATCTTTTCTTAGTCACACGGTAGGTTAACAAGAATCGAATCCCGGGACGGGAAAAAAATGTTTTTATTTTTTCGAAGAAAACGGTAAAAATGTTTTAATTTTTTAAAATTTTCTTAACTTTAAAAATAATTCCGTAAGAAAAAAAATTCGATTATTTAAAAAAAAATTAAATTAAGATTTTAAAAAGTACAATTTTGTTTAAAAAAAGTTGTAAAAAAATTAAATTTTTTACGAATAATAATGTAAAAAAAATATTTTTTAAATTTAAAAAGTACAAAAAAAGTAAATTTGTTTACAAAATTAAGTTCTAAAAAAGTGCGATTTTTTTTTAATTTTGTAAAAAAAATTACTTTTTTCGAAATAATGAAAAAAAATATATTTAAAAAGTAAAAAAAAAATTCCTAAAAAGTAACCGGTTTTACAAGTAGCCGGTAATAAATGTACCATATTGACACGAAATGTAAAGTTCATGTACCATATGGATAATAAATTTAGTACACGTACCATATGGGTATATTTGGAAAAGTACGTGGCTATTTAAAGCCAAAAACCCTAACTTATTTGACTTGAAAACAAGAAGATATATGTTATTCCTAAGTTCACTTAAAAAAAATGACCCGCTAAATCACGTTTTCATGACTCGGACTCTGAAGTAATTTGATGTAAAACAACATTCCGGACAACTTTTTAGTTTTGCCCGAGACCCGAAAACAAGCAGAAAATGACCAAAATACCGTCACAAAATTTTAGAAACGAGAACAACGCGTACCGACACAAAAATAATTAAAATATATTTAATTATCACTTTTTATTAAATAAAATTATTTAATAAATTATTTATCATATTATTCAGAAACGTTTGATAAAAACGCAAATGTTCGAGTCAAAGTTGTATTTCTACGGACAAGCTTACCCGAGACACCCAATGACTACCAAATAAATAATAAACATTTTAAATAAAAATTTAAAACGTTTATGAAAACTAGTCATGTAAATACTCATTTTTGTGGGGAAAATCATTTGAAACGCAATGGCGCAAGTTTCGTGTTTTGAATCATCCGTTAAGTAGCTTAAACGAGTCCCGAGCCAATACTTTACAAAAGTTATGTTTTCAGTCCCTGTGGTAATATTTACACCATTTCCCCCTCAAGTATCATACACCTTGCACTTTGTTTTTAAACTTTTGAGTATATATAAGAATTTCATTAGGGTTTCTTGTCATTTTTACTTGACCTAACACACACACTCCCCTCCTTATTTATTTTTCGGCGCCGTCACTTTTTCCGGCCAACTTCTGGCCACTCGTCGCCGGCCACCATATCTACGCCATCATCATCATCACACACCCCATCACCTCGTCATCATTTTCATCCCCTCGTCACCATCACCACCCCCACGTCACCACAGCCGTGACGCCACCACCACCACCCAACCGCCGCCACGCACCTCTCCACCGCCACCACCTTAAGCAACCGACGCCACCATCTCCATCACCTCCACCCTATCACAGCCGCTACACCACAACGGCACAGCCGCCACCACAACACCACCTCCACCCCACCATCACCACCACAGCCACGCACCACCATAAGGTGCGTTTGGTTTTTCTCAGACCACCAGGGTGCGTTTGGTTTTAAAACGACCCACTAAGGGTGTGTTTGGTTGTTGATAAAAATCACCAAAGGGTGCGTTGGGTTTCGGGTCAGCACCAAAGGGTGCGTTAGGTTTTATGGTAGCACCGAAAGGGTGCGTTTGTTTTGCTGTTTTAACAGCCAATGGTGCGTTTGGTTGGTTTAACTGCACCTAGGGGTGCGTTTGGTTTTGATAGTCCTAGAAAGGGGGTGTTTGTTTATGGGTTTAAACAGCCAAAGGGGTGTTTGGTTTTTGCTTATCTTTAGTAAATAATTTGTCTAGTTAGATATAAATTGAAATGTGGATATTTTACAACACGGGTTGTTTGGAAAGTGAAAAACATTAGATTTTATAAATATGAGAAACGTTGTATAAATGAATAGGTCATGCCGAAATTTTTATAAATTGCGATACTTAGTATTTTTCGCTACAACTTCTATTATCTTTGAAAACCGATAAAAAGAATTAAGTTGTAGATTAAAGATATTTTATTTATAATTATACAATAACCCGACAACAAACGAAAACTATAATTTTATAAATGAGACAACTATTTTAGCTACGACCCGTCAATAAGACACTATACTCTTTCGGTTCTGCATTTACACTTACATTTTTGGCGACTATTATAAGGATTGAAATGGTCATGCGTACTTTATAAATCTTTTGATTTCAACATTTACATATACAAAAATCTATGAACTCACCAACTTTATGTTGACTGTTTTTAGCATGCTTTTCTCAGGTGAATTAGATGCTTGGCTTACTTGATGTGCATAGGAGTCTAGACTATACAAGATTTCATTCATGGATTTATACTACATTCAAATGATCAAATCTCGTTGTATTGCTTTCAAGCTTTTTCATTGTGATGCAATTATGGGACAAATATTATATCAATTTCAAGAAAATCAACGAGATTACTTTTCAAATGACTCAATTAGAGGTCGTTCTCTCACATCTTGTGCAATGGTATTATGAAGTAAAGCTCCCGGACATATTTCCGCTGCGACCCATTTTGAGGGTGTATGGTCACAAACGTACAACCCATTATATTAAAAAAAAACCCATATAGCAAAAAAAAAACAACACTTTAAACATGAGGCCCAACACATAAGCCATATAAATTAATTTTTTTACAAATATACACATTTGTCGACAAACTAGCCTAAAATTCGCATAAAATGTGGCCCAAAGTAAAAAAAAATACAAAACGGTCCCTCAACTTTTAACTATTTACGATTTTCTTACAAAAAAAATCCCGTAAAAAAATTAACAAAAAAAACACGTCAAGTTCTTATTGTTCACAATTTTTTTACATTCATCGGCCCACAAAAAAAGATATCGAACCGTCCCAAAAAAAGAAAATATTCGGGAAAAAATTAGCCCGTCCCAACGCAAATTTTTTTTCCCCGAATCATACAAAAAAAGAAAATATTAAAAATTAGCCCCGCCATAACGCATAGCCCAAAAAAAACCCCCCGAAACGTAAAAAAAAATATTATTCGAGAAAAAATTAGCCCCGCCGCAACGCGCGGGTTCTTTTGCTTGTTTATATACATGAATGGAAGCAAATTCTTTATGACAATGGCTTTTTACTTGGTAGTATTGTATCTGTTACAAAAGGTTCTTCATACATGTACATCCAACTACTGGCCATTAAATAATTTATGGACATTTGTATTTAGTTATATATTCATATATATGAATAGGTTAAAGTGGTTGTGTCGTATTTAAAATGGGTCAACTCAGTTTGTATTTGTGCAAGTCAAATTGTCTGAGTTTTCACTGTAAATGGACCAACTAATATAATATATCATAAGCTATATATATTGATTGTGAATATTACTTTAAGGCAGTCTCAATGACGGTTAGTGGAAACAAATGGAATATGTGACTCAACTAAGATAGCAAATTATGGTAACGCGATTAATTCAATATGTGCACCTGTATTGCGATTAAGACTTTAAGTAGGAACTGTAAAATTAGCTAAACATAAAAAATTGACAAAAAAAGATAATAAAGAAGAATTATGAAATCGGTGGTTTAACTTAACTGTAAAGCTTATTATTTTACGTGAGTGACATAATAGATGTTTAACATACCTGTTAATATCATATCATATCCTGAATCAAAAGAGAAACAAAAAATGAATATATAAACTTCACTTTTATTGAATTTACGTGGCAGTAATGAAATTACATTAAATAACTGAAGAAAAGAAGCTTGAAAATACATGTAATCTGGTTCAATACATGTAATCTTGTACCAATATGGTTCTGTTAAGTAGTGCCCTTCACTATCATCATAACATGGCACATCACATTTTTGAAGCAGTAGTTACTTGGACTTCCCAAAAAACATCATGCATTTAGAGGAATGATCAATTATGTTTAGTGCACTGATATCGAAGTTCATTGTAAAACAATACAATGGATACCTCTACTTTATCCACAAATAAATGCAACCCCATAAACAAGATAAGCTCTCTCGATATATTTATTCGGTTGAATTACTCTCATTACAGACCAATATACAACACAATTTTAAGTTCGCTATACCAGTCCTAGGTACTCTCTACTTAAGCCAAGTTAAATTGAATACTCACATCCATTAGCCTCGTCCGTATTAATCGATCGAACATTACAGATATCAAGAAACGAGAACTTGCCGTCCTTGAACATTTATAAACTTTATTACAAACATACTCACAAGCTACGCTTACACTTTCTTCCCTTCGGCGATGCTTTAACTTTATTTAAAAGAGACCTTTCTTTATAAACGCAAGCGTTTATGTCGAATCATAAAACCGTGTAATGTGACAACTTTTTTAGAGATACCTATTTTGATGAATTAAATATCCTTGTCAACAACCTACCCAAAACATATCTATTTTGCAGACTAAAGTTATCCAACGCCATGTTTAAATAAAAACTGGTTATTAAATCTGAAATCTTTTTCTGATCACACAATAGGTTAACAAGAATCGAATCCCGGGACGAGATTCCTTTAAGGGGTAGGTACTGTAACAACCGGCAATTTTTGGAATTTCTTACAATGAACTATTATACACTTTGACATTTTCGGGTCCGACTTCGACCTTTTTCTGACTTTTTGACTTTTACCTTTCACATAAAACGATTTTACCGCGTAACGGACTAAATTTTTTTCAGAACATATTTCAAAGTAATAAATTCATATTAATGATTACATATCTCTCATGTGCAATTTATTTTTAACTTATTGTGTTTTTTTTTGTTGGCATTAATAAGCCACGTACTTTCTCAAATGTTACCCAAAATGGACGTGTACTAAATTTATTGCTCATATCATACACGAACTTTTCATTTCGTGTCAATATTACTAAACTGAATTGTTCACCGTTTTAACAGGCTAAATGCTTACGTGGCATACACCTATTGCATCATCTTCTCATTTTACCCATATGTACGTCGATATTAAAATTTAGAATTTTTTTGCAAACAAATTTAAAAACAAAATATTTCGTACTTTTTAAACCGTAAAATTGTATAAAATGCGAGATTGATTTCTTTTTGGAATTTGTTTTATTTTTTATCAAAAGAAAACGTTTAGGTTTTTTATTGATATTCTTTATATTTTTCTTATACTTTAAAAAACTGGAGTTTAACTTTTCAAAAGTTTTAAAAAAAAATGTTTTTATTTTTTTTCGAAGAAAACGGGTAAAAACTGTTTAATTATAAATTCTTTTAAAATTTTCTTTAACCTTTAAAAAATAATTCCGTAAGAAAAAAAATTCGATTATTAAAAAAAAAATTAATTAACAATTGTTAAAAAAGTACTCAATTTTGTTAAAAAAGTTGTAAAAAAATGTAGATTTTTACGAATAAAATGATAAAAAAAAACTATTCTGTTTAATTAAAAAAGGTAAAAAAAAAAAGTAAATTTGGTTTACAAAAATTCAACAGCTTAGCTGTAAAAAGTGCGATTTTCTTTTTAATTTTGTTAAAAATAAATTACTTTTTGTTCGAAATAATGAAAAAAAATATATTTAAAAAAAAGTAAAAAAATAAGATTCTAAAAATAACCGGTTTTACAAGTTAGCCAGTAATCAAATTCCCATATTGACACGAAATGAAAGTTCATGTACCAATAATGGATAATGAAATTTAGTACACGTACCATATGGGTATATTTGGGAAAATAGTGCTATTAAAGCCAAAACACGAACTTATATGTGACTTGAAAACAAGACAAGATATATGTTTATTCCGTAAGTTCACTTAAAAAAATGTGACGTACCGCTAAATCTACGTTTACATTAGACCGACTCTGAAGTAATTTGATGAAAAACAACATTCCGGACAACTTTTTAGTTTTGCCCGAGACCCGAAAACGAGCAGAAAATGAGCCTAAAGTACCGGATCACAAAATTTTTAAAACGAGAACAACGAGACGTACCGACACAAAAATAATTAAATTATATTTAATTATCACTCTTTATTAAATAAAAGTATTTAACAAATTATTTATCATATTATTCAAAAACGTTTGATAAAAACGCAAATTTCTGACGCAAAGTGTATTTCTACGGCACAAGCTTACCCTATGACATAAAGAGACCAATGACTACAAATAAATAATAAACATTTTAAATAAAAATCTTTATACACGTTTATGAAAACAAGTCATTTAAATACTATTTCTTTTGTGAGCGGAAAATCATTTGAAAACGCAATGGCCAAGTATTTCGTGGTTTGATATCATACCCGTTAAGTAGTTTAAACGAGTCCCGAACCAATACTTTACAAAAGTTACATTTTCCAGCTCCTCTAGTCTAATAGTATACAAAATCCATTCTCCCCCTCAAGTTTCATACACACTTGCACTTGTTTTTAACTTTTAAAGTATACCTAATAAAATTTCACCATTAGGGTTTCCTTTCATTTTTACTTGACCTATACATCACACTCCCTTCTTTTTTTATTGTTCTTTCAGGCCCGTCACCATTTTCCGGCCAACTTCTGGCTACTCGTCGCCGGAAACCATATCTACGCCATCATCATCGCACACCCATCGACCCCCTCTCATCATTTCTCATCCCCATGCTCACCATCCACCACCCCCACGTCACCACAACTGCCTTGACACTCCAATACCTACCACCACCCAAAAACACGCCCCCGACTAAGCACGCACTTTCCACCGCGCCCCCAACCTTAAACAAACCGACCGACGCACACCATATCGTCCATCACCTCAACCCCTAACACATGGCCGCTACAGCCACATTAACGACCCAGCCAGCCTACATACACAACACTACCTCCACCCCACCATCATCCACCACGAAAGAACAGCCACGCACCACCATTTAGGGTGCGTTGGTTGTTTCTCAACCACCATGGTGCGTTGGTGTTTTAAAACACCCACTAAAGAGTGAGTTTTGGTTTTGTTGGTAAAAATTCACCCAAAATGAGTGCGTTGGTTACGGGTCACCCAAATGGTGCGTTAGTGTTTGTAATGGTTAGCAACCGAAAGGTCGCTGTTTGTCATTTTGCTGTTGTTAACAGCCAAGAGGTGCGTTGTATGGTTTAACGTAGTCACCTATGATGTGCGTTTCGGTTTTGATAGTCCTAGAAAGGGGGTTTTTTTTATTTGGGTTTAAACAGCCAAAGGGGATGTTTTGGTACTTTTGTCTTATCTTTAGTAAATAATTTTGTCTAGTTAGATATAAATTTAAAAATTGATGGATATTTAACAACCGGGTAGGTTGGAAAGGTGAAAAACCTTAGATTTTATAAATATGAGAAACTTCGGTATACAACATGAAATAGGTCATGCCGGAATTATTTGATAATTTGCGATACTTACTATTTTTCCGCTAACAACTTATATTATCTATGAAAACCGCGTAAATAAGATTAAGTTGTAGATTAAAATATTTTATTTATAATTATACAAATAATCCCGACAACAAACGAAAAAACAATAAAATTTTATTAAAATGAGACAACTATTTTAGCTACGGACTCCGCAATAAGACGACTATAGAACTCTTTTGTGCTTCTGCAATTACACCATACATTTTTGGCGGACTATATAAGGTGAATTGATATGGTCCTATAGCTACTTTATAAATCTTCACTTTGATTTCAACATTTCACATATACAAACAATCTATGACTCACGCAACTTTAATTTTGACTTGTTTTTAGCAAAATGCATTCTCAGAGTGAATTAATACTTGGCTTACTTGGAATGTTCATAGGAGTCCCTAGCTAAACAAGGATTTTAGATTTCATCGGATTTATACTACATGCAAATGATTAAATCTCGTTGTATTGCTTTCAAGTTTTTGAATTGTTGAAGCAAATATGGGAAACAAATATTATAACAAATTCAAAAAAATCGAACGAGATTACATTTTCAAAGAATGACTCAATAAATGGTCTTTCCCATCACATCTTTTGCAATGGTAATATGGAAGTAAAGCAACCCGGAACATATTACCAGCTGCGACCCATTTTGAGGTGATACAGCCATACAACAAATCAGGCAATGGAGGTCAGAAACCAAATTATTACAGAGTGAGAAGTACCTCTTGAGTGTCCATGTTGTAAGTAACATGTCTATTTTTATTATCTTGAAGAAAGATGTGTTGCATTAGGGTGTTAGGAATGTTCTTAACTATGTGTTACTTAAGAGTGAAAACACCGTTCCATTCATTAAGCTGCCAATTAAACTTTACTATGTATATTACAGTTAATTAAATTTTTTGTTACAATCTAATAATATTGTTTGTTTAGTATTTGAGTCTTCCACTAAGCCTATAGGGTGATTAGACAATCGGCACAATAGGACTATCGTAATCCAATATACCTGTAATGAATTTGTTCAGTACTATAACGACACGGTTGTTGGTGATGAATCTTGTAAACCTGAAACCTAAAACAATTTACCCGTATATATAAGATAACTAAAAGAAGTTTTATATTATTTTTTTAACATTTATATACTTTAATGGAAGCAAATTCTTTATGACAATGGCTTTTTACTTAGTAGTATGTATCTGCTACAAAAGGTTCTTCATACATGTACATGCAACTAGTGGCCATTAAATAAGTTATGGACATTTGTATTTAGTTATCTATTCATATATGAATAGGTTAATGTGGTTGTGTTGTATTTAAAATGGGTCAACTCAGTTTGTATTTGTGCAAGTCAAATTGTCTAAGTTTTCACTGTAAATGGACCCACTAATATAAAATATCATAAGCTATATATATTGATTGTGAATATTGCTTTAAGGCAGTCTCAATGATGGTTGTGGAAACAAATGGAATACATGAATCAACTAAGATAGCAAATTATTGTAACGCGATTAATTCAATATGTGCACCTGTATTGCGATTAAAACTTTAAGTAGGAACTATAAAATTAACTAAACATTAAAAAAATGACAACAAAAAAAGATAATAAAGAAGAATTATGAAATCAATGGTTTAACTTAACTACAAAGCTTATTATTTTACGTGAGTGGCATAATAGATGTTTAACATACCTGTTAATATCATCATATCATATCCTGAATCAAAAGAGAAACCAAAAATGAATAGATAAACTTCAGTTTTATTGAATTTATGTGACAGTAGGTAGAAAGCCATTAATGAAATTACATTAAAGAACTGAAGAAAAGAAGCTTGAAAATACCTGTAATCTGGTTCAATACATGTAATCTTGTACCAATATGGTTATGTTAAGTAGTGCCCTTCACTATCATAAAGGGCCACAGCACATTTGTGGAGCAGTAGTATTAACTTGACTTCCCAAAAAACATCATGCATTTAGAGGAATGATCAATTATGTTTAGTGCACTGATATCGAAGTTCATTGTAAAACAATACTCCCTCCGTCCTAAATAAAGTGTCGCCACATTTCTGACTTCGGAAAGTCATATTCAACATCTTTGACCATGAAATATGTCTTTCTTAGTTTATAATACAATAACTTGATAACAAAACATAATGAATTGGATTGTGATTTAAATGTATTTTCATTGATGTAATTTTCATTAAGTATTATATAACACAAACAAAATAATTTAAGGTCAAAGTTGATAGAAAAAGACTTTAAAAGTCAATAGTGGACACTTATTTAGGGACGGAGGGAGTACAATGGATACCTCTCGAGTCTTGACATGCAATATATATTAGATGCAGCGGTGAGTAATGTTACCTCTTGATGGGACCAAAAGAGCGGCATCCCATTACAAGCAAATCGACATTCAACTCCTCAACAACTTTACATATTTTATTTGCACAATATAAGTATTATAAAAACTCACTTCAATAGATTATAGGTCATTTAAGAGACAATAGTTTAAGTTGTACATAGAAGACTAAAATAAGTATTGTTATGCGATAGAATATGGATACTCACACTAATTCTAGTTTGTAAACAAACAATCCTACATTAGGTGGTAGATACACTCATAGACTAACAATAAGAGTTCAAGGTACATAACATGTTTGGGACAATCCACGACCCGGTTGTGATATACTCGTTTACTCCAATTCTAATTTTATCACGATTAACAATTCTAAAGATGGGTAAATAAAAATGAACCTTCAAAATAGCAACTCCACCAGAAAGCTTTGCTAATCTCTCCTGGATCTTTTTCCATTATTACAACACATTTAACCTTTTTACTCACAACACCAGAAGGAAGCGTTTATGATGCATGTGGAACTTCTTCACGCAATACAATTCTAAGAGCATGTGCAATTCCTCGATATTAGCTGGGAGACTTATCAGTCTGCAAACATTAAAGCATTTATAACACGTTATACCCTATAACAACACATATAGGGTATTCGATATCTATAAATCTTAAATACCTGCATAGTAAGCCGACCTCAAACCAAATTCATAAGGTAGGTAGTTGACGTGGAAATTATTCTAGCACAAGCACCAGCTCCAAGACGTAATAGTGGGGTGAGTTCAGCATCCTCTGGAAATAGATATAAAACATCATCTCTTTTAAGTTCATGTCTGAACACATGTTTATTTATTCATTTAATCTAAAGTTATATAAAAAATCTACCATTTCCACGTTGTTGCCGTTAGAGCCATAAAAGTCCCCTGTTTATGAGAAGGCATATTATCACTTCTATTTTCCAATAACTTCAAAACCCGACCATAAGACATACTTCATTAACACAAAATATCTACTTAGAATACATATTATCACTTCCATTATCCAATAACTTCAAAATAGCTTTTGAATTTAGATTACATGTAACGATGAACATATTTATTAGCATTGTGAATATGGTTAATTTGACTATCCTAATACCAAAGGAATAGATTATTTCAAGATCAGTGTTGAACCTTGCTTTCCCTTTCTGATTCTAATTCCAAGTTTAGTCAGTGTAGAAACTGAGATTGGAGTAAACCGAAACCTGTTTCATGACAAACAAAAAATGATTTTTTTTAACTTCACAAAGGGAGTATGGGTATCAAGATTTAACATGTTTAGGATGTGAGAGAGACCTTGAGTCCATTCACAAAGAGAACTAACACCAACACAAAATTGCATTACCAGATAAACAAAGTCATCATCATAAACATCACCTGAAATTACATTACCAGATGAAGAATAATTCATACAATTAATTTGCAGAACTGTATCAAAATTTTGCCGAAAAACAAATTATAAAAACTAATTCATGTATATCAAGCACTCAAAACTGCAACCATTCTTCCTTTTACTCAAATCAACAACAAAATATGAAATTACCTAAACCCATTAAAAGGTATTTAATTACTCTCAGCCTGTTTTTGGCAACAACTCCTTACATTTGACTAAAATGACATTTAATTTTAATCAAAGAAAAAGCTAGTTAAGAATAATTAGATATGCTTGTGTATCTGTGATTTAATTAATTTTTATAACTCGTTGTAAACTCTGATTAGTTCCATTAAACTGACAATCAAAACTCTTATCTTTGGCGTGGAACCAAGTAGAATTATTAAATCCCTATGATATTCAAAAGTATATATAAACAACCTCACTTACAAAAACAACAATTTTGCTCAAAAATACTTTAAAATATATTATACCATGTTACTAAAATTCCTCTGAAACATTTCACCAAACACCTTGCCCTCTCTAAATCACTTACAAACCTTTAATCTTCTATCTTCAAATCCTGGGACAAACATGTATCACTAAAAAAATGACACCAATTTTTAGATCTACTATATCTAATCACAATCATATTCATAATCAATGAAAATTTTAGAAGTAACAAATTAACACATGACACCAAACAAAAGAAGATAAATTGATACTTACAAATGTTTAGATGCGGTGATTGAATTTAACCTACATAATCAAAAAAGAAAATCGTCATTCTTTTGAATTGAAATTAATCAAAGACAAATTATTATAAATTTGAATCGAAACCCTAAACGAAAATAGCACATCACAATATTTTTTACTACGGGATTTAAATCCAAACCCTAGAAAATCAACACATCAAAATGTTTTGAATCATTGACATACTCGAGGA
This sequence comes from Tanacetum coccineum, assembly GCA_026074375.1. Lineage (NCBI taxonomy): Eukaryota > Viridiplantae > Streptophyta > Magnoliopsida > Asterales > Asteraceae > Tanacetum > Tanacetum coccineum. Next base: position 72,974 of record BQNB010008642.1, read on the forward strand.
TGCCTGGAATATATAATGACATTAAATGTTGATTGAAATTGTTATTGGCATTCAATTTCAATCGAACCTCATTGTGGTGTCGTGTATGATTGTGTCTAAAAATTAGGGATTAAGGCAGTATTGGTTTTGAAAAGGCTTTAACTGTTATCAAAATTAAAATGATTCATTAAAGGTGAAAAAGAGTGTCACAAAAGTTTTGTATATGTGTTTTGTAGTGGTTGTACTTACTAAACGTGAGATGCAACGTGAGGATGACACATAGGATTTATTAAATGAGGCTGCTTCAAAGAGTTGTAAAAAACTATGTTTTATTATATAATAGAAGATAGAAGATTAGTAACACACGGCTAGGTGTCACATATATGACTAGCGACACTTTATGATTTTGGATGCATCAACGTTGTGACACAAATAGATATAGAAACCTCGGAGGCGGAATAAAATCCTTCACGCAACCTCGGAGGCGGAAGAGATAGCGATTCGTCATCAAAATATTTTTTTCTTCGGTTCAAAGGATGTCTCTCCTATGGGCTTCTCATCGGGCTTCTAAGAACCAATTTTCGTGGGATAATTGGATCCGAAATCCAGGTGATCTGCTTGTTGTATAATTTATGTATGTAGTTTTTTTGGTGTTTTAGTGCTCCACCTTAGAGCACGCCTTTTTATGTTGTATCTTGTCTTGTTTTTTTGCCTTGTTGGATTAATATATTTGCTTTTAAAAAAAAGATATAGAAACAAATATTCTTTTTGAGGAAGTATTGACCGATAGTAACTTTACATACACAACGTTTAAGTCTGGGTGAAACACGTCAGCCACATCGGTGACACTTATCTACACTTTATGACATTATTATACTGTTTAGAGTTAACGGTATGGTGGCGAGCCACTCCTCGCTATTCTTACGTGGCTTTCGCCACAGGCTTGCTACCATACTAGCCAAGCTCGCCGTTTGTATTTTTTTGGTTTCTCGCCGTGTTTGTGAGCCAGTAGAAGACAAACCACTTTTTCAAATTATACAGTTGGCTTTCAAATGCAACAGATAGTTTTTAAAACTTAATTTTTTTTAAATTTATACCCACATTTCACTATAAATAACACTTCATTTTAACATTTTAACACACACTTCTCTAGCAAAAACATCATATACTTTCAATATCTCAACATAAAAAAAATGTCTCAACCACCTCCAATTGAAGGTTATTTTACCCATCTTCTCAACTCTAACCCGCAACAATACTCATCTTCTCCGAATCAATCGAATCCTTCTACCCCATCGTCACAAAACTCTAATTGTTCCTCGCAACCTTATCCTCCGTTTGGAACGCAAATGACACCCGATCAAGCTTATCAACAACAACTTGCGTATCATCAACACCAACAACATGGCGGCTTCTAAAATTTCACGAATCCAAGAAATACTCCACCACAATATTTTTCACCACAACCATCACAACCGCAATATTTTCCATCACAACCACAATTCAAAGTACCACAGGCCAAAGACCCCCGTGATGGAAGGCGTAAACTAAAAAAAGTGTTGAAACAACCCATTGTCGATTTGGCTGAGGACGATGATGATGACGTGGAAGCAAAGCGAGCGAATACTCGTTGAAATCGTGACGAAAAATCTTGCTAACCGAGACTTGGATCGAACACTCTGAAAATGCCAATATCGGAAAAGACCAACCCGATGACGTGTTTTGGAACCTGATTATGCAAGATTTCAACACGCTGACAAAAAGTGCTCCTCGTACCAAAAATATGATGACGAGAAAATGGACCAGGATGCACAGTGATTGCCAAAGGGTCAACGCTATTTACAAACATTTAACACGTAAAAACGAGGAAAATGAGGGTGACCATATCGAGAATGCAAAGACGAGTTATATGGAGCAATATGGTAATAAAAGATTTCAATATGTTCACGCGTGGAATATTTTGAAATTGTACCCCAAATTGGATGCGGCGGAGCCGATTGATGAAGATAATCTCACCGAGCTATTTGGCCCTGATCCGAGAGCGCGTCCCGCCGGCAAACCTCGGCCCGCGAAAAACAAAAATCGGTAGACACGTCGAGCGTCGGGGGAAGCACCGGAGGGAGCACCGAGAGTCAATCGGAGTCTATAAAGGGGGCTCTATCTCAGGATTATCGACGCAAATGTGAAGCTGCTGAAGCCGCGTACGAGGCGAAGAGAAAGAAAGAACTAGGGATGCTGGAGTGTAGAGAGTTGTAGTTTCTCATGATCGATCCCTCCTCGTTGCCGCCGGAGAAACGGACCATCATTGAAAGGAAACAAGCTGAAATAATGAGAAAATATCGATACGCTTAATTTATTTACCGTATCGTTTATTTTTTTTATGTTTCGTATTTTATTTTTTTGTTTCGTATGTTTTTTTTTATTATCGTATAGTATTTTGTATTTTTATTTTTAGTGAAATGAATTAAGTTTGTGTGAAAAAAATGAAAAAGAAAATAAAATTATGGGTGGTGGGGCCAAAATAAGGAGATTGAGGTATGTTATGAGTGAAGATGTATTTTTAAGTGGGAGTGAGATGCTGACGTGACAACTTGTGAGATCAAAATGAAAAGATGTATCTAGCCACCATATCTATCCCTCTTAGTCGCACAAACTTTTTATGTCAGTGAATGGTTTCACTTTCAATTTTTATTGCTAAAAATTCTTCCAAAAAGTCATGCAAATAAAAATAAATTTTAGACTAAGCAACAATAATGTGAGAAACATGATACACATATAATGTCTGGTTAACTTAAGTCAGTTCTCGCACGAGCAAGTGCATATCATTTTTTTTTGAAAAAGGCAATATATAAATAAAATAAAAGACCACAAAGGTCAAAAAATACAACCAAAATGTACCTTATATAACAAGGTCAATCAAAAAACTACCAGCACGACTAGTGGCCAAGAAAGAGAACAATAAATACACTAAAGTCCACTAGACAAACCAAAAAAATAAAACAATCAAATAGGCTTCGGTACTTGTTGCAGCAACCGCAGACCAACACGAAAAAAACTTTAAACTCGGCCACACATCAATTAACAGAGCCATCAACCCCTTGAGCAAGTGCATATCATTAAACCATTGACTCTCACATTTAGTAATCAAAACACGAAAAATGGACATATAACAAGCGTAAACCACATCTACAAACTAACTTTGCCGGGTCTTTCTCAAGGGGTGTCTTTTTGAATTATTGTGTCTTATGTTCTTTTTAGAGAACTAATAAGCTTAAACTTATAATGTTTATCCGCCAGTGATTTATTTAAATTGATAAACCCATATTTATTAGCTTCTTCTAATTTAATAAATCTCCTCGTGTATTAAAATTTTCAATATACAAATATCACAATAAAAGTAAGACATGATTATTTTGTCGATGGTTATCTGCAAAATGTGTATGCACACACGTGTTAGAGGACGACATAAAAGCCCAGGACCACATTTAGAACTCGTTTTGACAAGTACTAAAAGGTTTCATGTTAACGACTATTTATTTGGTTACATGTAGCAGTTAGCAATAATAGTAACTAGTACCAGTAGCGATTAGAAGTAGTTGTTTGTTAAAAAACGTATTTAATAACGTAGCTGTAACTATAATTATAAAGTGTAAAACAAACAAATGTTTATCGCTTATCATTTACCACTTATTCAGAAAACATTTAAGATTGAAACAGTTGGTCATATTTCAAACGGTTGTTGAGATCTTGTCAAATAAGCAAATAATTACCGATTTTCGCTCTCAAACGTTTCAAAAAACTTGTTACAAAACATGACCTAATACATAATCTTCAACAAACAGCTTGTCTCAATTTTTGAGAAAATTCTCAAAATGGCTCAATTAATTTTAAAAATACGATCCACTTCTTTTTTAAAAAGAACTTTTTTCAAAATAGGCTAGCGTGACTTTATTAATATTTTGAAACATGTCATATTTTTAATTTAAAAAGTACTAGTGGTTGATGAGATTTTTTTTTAATAAAGGCTATTATATTTTTGTGTAACTAAATTTTATCTTTTTTCTAGAAAAGCGAAAAATAAAATTAAAAAAAAAAAACAAAATTTGATCCTATAAAAAGATAATTGCCGTCAATCGCACAATAAAGGTAAAGTTCAAATCAAATTAGGGTGGTTACACAAGTTATCAACAATCTATTTTCTAAAGGGTTTTGCTAATGGCAGCTCTTAGAGTTGTCTTTAAGAGGATTCTTTTTACTACAATTTAATGTAATAAATGAAATCATTCAATCAAAATCAAAAAAAATTTGTGCATCCAGATTTTTAGGGATTGTATCCATATTTTTCGGAATTGACATCCAATCATAATGATTCAGGGATGACTTTGTAATAAAATTAATTCTCTTAACGACAACCTTAAGGGCTCTCATTAGCAAAACCCTTTTCTAAAATAACAAATTCTTTCTATTATACTAGGATAATGTTTGAAAGTGGGGTCATTTTAGGGATTAAAGTGAGATATGAAATTAAAGTATTTGTTAGAATGAGACAGATTAAAGTGACCGTCTTTGAACTTCCAAGACAATGTGGGAATAATTGCTTTGGACTTGGTAACTTGTGGCTTTGGGAAGAGACTTGTTCAGAAACCACGGTCCTTGAGTTGTGTGTAGTGTTACTTTCAGGGGTTGGGTGCTTGGCCTTATCTTCTAGGTGGAAACTTCTTTTATAACTTTGGTTATCAAGATCATTCGCCCTAAATGTCTATTAGAGGTATCAATATGATAATCGTGCAAAATGTATAATACAAAGGCATCTAGCATATGGTTTTAGATTTCCTAAATTGTCATTTACTTGGATGACTAATCTACCTTTATTTCACTGATATGTCATCGAGGAATCTTAAAGATAATCTGGTTTAGCTTGATTTTTTCAAAGGTTGCTTTTTTGTACTCTAGCTAAAATTCGGGTTTTTAGTCCGGGACTAACTCCGGCGTGAGAGTAAGTATGGTTGGTATGAGATAATTACGGAGAGAATATAAGAGAGAAAGTATGGTTCGGAGTAGGTGTGTTATCCCTTTCAAGGGAATGGGCTTCCCCTCATTATACTACTCGAACCTCTACCTGACGACAAAAGGACTATGGTTGTCGATTACCTCCGGCGGTAAGATCGCAGACCTTGTCCTTCCGTTGCCTTCGCTGATCTAGTTGTCGTCTTGTGCCAGACCGTTGTTGTGGTCCTCTTGTCTTTTTTCCTCGTACACTGCTACGGTACCTTGTCTGACTGACACCGAGACCACTGACTCCGGACTTGAACCATCCTTCGACGGCTCAGCTTCTTCGGAGTACTGTTCCGGCTTCTAGCGTGTTTGCATTACAAGGAGGAACACAATGTTCTTCCTCATTCTTTTTTTTTCGTGGACCGTCCTTGACCACGAAAGGGCCCTGACGTGTCTGGTTCTCAGCAGCTTTTGCTCTGGGCTTTGTCAAGCCCACGTCATGCATCCATCACAGCGGTTGGTTTTCCCGGAGCCCTATAAATAGGTTTTCTTATTTTTCACATTTTACCTTTTCACCTACACCGCTGCATAGTTTTCGTTGTCTTGTCTCGAAGCATTCTTCTCTTGGCTTTCCGTTGCACTCCTAACTAGGTATCTATCATTCCCTTTTTTTTCTCGCTATGGCTAAATATGACATGAGTGTTACTTTTTCTGCTCTCACGCAAGAAAGTTTAGGAGCTTTAGTTAAGAAATACCGCATTCCCCTAGATCTTCGTCCTCGTTTGCATGATCCTAACCTTTCTATTAACCATCTCCCTAACGATGCCACTGATATTTATACTCAATTTCTTTGCGTCTTCGGAGTTCGTATCCCTTTTTTTCACTTTTCTCATCTCTGTGTTGAAATATTTTAAGGTTCAAATTTCCCAGCTAGTCCCTCTAGGCTTGAACAAAGTTGTGACGTTCAAAATTATTTGCCGTGATTTGGGTATTAATCCTACCGTTAATTTGTTCCGGGTCTTTCAAATTTTGTAAAAGCAAGGGGATTGGTTTTCCTTTGCCAAGCGTAGGGGTACGGAGTCCATTTACATGGACGACGGTCCTTCTAGCATGAAATTGTGGGAAAGTGAGTTCTTTTTTATAGACCGTAGGGCTATTCCGGACTATCTGACTTGGAGGAGTACTAAATCTTGCGTGTTAGACGACTTTCCGACCGATGGTTATGATCAAAATGATGTGGTACGGTTGTATACTCGCCTTGCTAAGCTTCGTGATGTTGACGAAGCTATGCTTGTTCAATCCGGTCGCAGCTCTGTTTGGCTCAATCAGAAGCGCGACCCGGTGTTTAGGAGGAAAGATAACAATTTTGGTAGGCCGGGGAGGGGGGGGGGGGCTATCTTAATTTTTTTTAGATATATTGTATTATTTGTTTATCGACTTTTGACTCTTTTTTTCTCTAAATTGAGTAATGAGTATTTACAAGTTTATGACCCTCCCATCTTGGGACGATGCCAAGGTTGTTGAGGAACCACATGGATTTGCTGATTCTATCCTGCAACGTGTTGAGAACCATGCTACTACTCCTGTTGCTGAGGGCACCCCCATTCTTAAGCCAACTCCGAAGGAGATTATTGCTAGTCAACCTAACACTAAGCTTGCCAAAAAATCTAAGGCTCCGGTGAAGTGAAAGGCCCTCGCTTCTTTGGTAGCTCCCTCCAAAGCAGTTCATCTGAAGAGAAAAAGAAAATTGAAGAATAAAACTTTGGAGGCTGGGTCCAGTGCCCCATCCGCGGAGCATGATGATGATGCAGAGGATATTGACCAGGGTAATGATCTATCTGAGACTGACTATTGTGCCTATCTTGAAGGCAACTTGGAGAGGGACGAAGGTAATTCGTCTAGAGCCGCTTTTGTTCTGAACTTACGATCTGCTAAGCTCGATTCACCTCCTCCTCGTTTGTCTAACACTGCTCCCTTCGATCCAGGCTATGTTGGTACTTCTAATGTTGCTAATGCTTCTTCCTCCGATCACGTTAATGCCTAAAGAGGTATGTTGCATTGTATGTCGCATATATTTTCATATTATGCTTTCTCTTTTGTCTTTGTAATTATGAATATGTTGCCTCCCATTTCCTTTGTTTTGGTACTGCCCCTGTTGGTGCTGTTGGAAAAGCTCAGGCAAAGGTCATCTATCGGTAAATGGAGCCTATGGACTTGTTGGCTCAGAGTGTCATTGCTCGTGACCGTGAGTATGATAACATTCTTGATGATGACTTTTCTTCTGCCACTCTTAGTGAAAGAATTGAGCTCGCCCTCTTTCCTCTTGCTCCTAGACCTTATTATATGCATTATCCCTTTGTCGAAGGTGAAAGTAGCAGTCCTCCTAAGTATAACAGGGAAGAGTGGGATGAACCGAGATGCTATATTTCTTTTAGACATGACAAAATAAAAAAAAGATACAAAGAAAACGAAGCAACAAACCTGTGGAAAAACAAAGAAAATGCGCCGGAAAATGATTAAAGCACTATGGTGAAAAATAATGAATTGATGAAGGGACGGTAAAAAGTGAGGAGATATGAGAAGACGAAGAATTTATACCCAATCGAAGAGAAACATGGACCGTACATGTGTCCCACTATAGAAAAATTTCTGTTATAGATAAAAGCGCATGAAATACACGCGCCTACATTTATGATAAAAACACTCAAGCACTGCCCGGGAAATCGGAGTGTCAGGCGCCGAAAAGACGCCTCGATCTTCCGAAATTAAATTTTGAAAGGACACACAAAAAAGCCCGTGATGTTCGCTAAAATACACATCATTTATAACCCGGAAAACACTATTAATTGGACTAAAAATACTAAAATATGCTTTATTATATTGCAAATATGTTTGTTTGGTATTTTTATGTCTTGCAGGTAAAAATGATTGAAAACGGAGCAAAAACGGGTATTTACGGGTTCGTCGCGATCAAGAGTGTCTAATATTCAAAATCAAGACAAAGTCGTGATAAGTCCCCGAACATGCCATTGGAAAGAGCACGGAAACTCGAGTTAAACGGTGCTTTCACGTCTTATTGGGCCGGCCCGACTTCATTTATATGGGTCGGACCGACCCATTATTATTATATCTCAAGTTAAACAACATTTGTATATCCAAGTCATCATAAAACGCAGCCCAAAGAAAGAGGGGACTCGGCCCAATGTTGAAACAAAATACTAGGCCCTTCCATGAAAGTGATACAAAGCCAAGAGATTTATTTTCATTTTGCATCTGAATATGGATTTGGTGACATCAACATCACGTGCCCATGAAATAAATTCAATGGAGCACACGTGCTCCTCCATTATCTAAGGAAATGGACAAATCAAAATCAACCACGTGGATGGGCATTTTGATATCTCAAATTTCATTTCAGTTGCAAAGTTAGAAAGGAATCCTACGGTGAATTTTAATGCGTACGAGGTAAGCTTCTCCAATGTACACGTGGAGCTCGATGAACGGTTGATCAAAGCCTGGGTCATTCTGCAATCCAAGGGAGGTTCGATCGAGACCTATCATTGGCTAAAAATAATAAGACGGTTGAGGCATTTCATAACAGACCCCTCACTTTTGGCTATAAATAGATCCAACTCCCCCTCATTTAGAGTGTGAGTTTTTAGTTTTAGTGTAGATTTAGTTAAGCTTATTTTTTTTACAAAATGTAATTTTAGCTTATTGTAGTAGTAGCTTATTTTAGCCTCATGTACGGTTGTTTCTCAGCTCATTTTGAATTATGTAAGAGGTTTGTTTTAGCTTATTATTGAAGTTTATGTTTGTTAAAAAAAAGTGCTTGTTGCTTAATTTCTTTTCTTCCAAATGCTTATTTCTATTTTGCTTACTCAAAAACTGAGCTTATATAAATCTAAATAAGTTGCGTAATAGCTTATTTCAGAATCATTGGTTAGCTTATAGTGTTTATAAAAGTAGATCGATTTAGTTTTTATGCTTTTTCAGTTTGCGACGGCTTAAAATTGTTAGGAGTGCTTATTGTTTCGTTAATAGCTTGGTTAGTTAAGGTTGATAAATCTCATATTGATTCGTTTGTTGATTGCTCGCTTGAGGTTCTAAATCTGTTTCATGTTAGCTATTAGTATCGTTGTAGCTTATAGGTTTCATTCGAGCTTATTTTGATTGTGGATGCTAGTTGTTTCGTTATGCTTTTGAAATCATTATTTTTGCTTAAACAACTTATATCTTGCTTATCATTAAGTTATTTTTTTTGGTTCTAGTTAGCTAATTGGTTGTTGAAGTTTTAGTTTAAAAATCATGAAACCTGTTTTCATTTTACTCGTGCTCCATCTGATTCCAACTCCTAATTGTGGTCTAAACCCAAATTATAAATCCTATCCTTGGGCTTGCAACTATTATAGTTATATATTTGGGCCGTTTGGTTTATAAAAATCTAAATTGGGCCTTGTTTGGTTTGTTCAGTGATTGGATTCGAGTAGTTTTAGTAACAGTTTGTGATATGAAATGTTAATAGTTAACAATTTGTTTTATTTATGTTTGACTTTTTGGTACCGGTCTACTTACGAGGCGCGGAGCTTACGGGTTTATTTAGCTAGATAGAATTTAATTATTTTCTTTAGCTAAATAAATTGGGTGGTATTCGTTTAATTGCGGGTCTCCAATTCGGTTCCATTTTCTATCTTTTTTCAATTAATTAGTGTAGATTTATTTTGTCATTTTATAAAATGTTTGCTTATTTGATATTTGCCATGCGTAGTCAGTAGTTTATTAGTGCTTGATAAGTGACATTTGTGAATTGGGATTTACGTGTGGATTTGAAAAAGGGTTTAATTAATATATAATCTTTGATTATTTAGATTTATAGTTTGAATGTTTCAAAGGGCAAAAGCCGGAGAAATAGTCAAACTAGACATCTAGTAATTAATATATTTTTAAGAGATTTTTGTCAAAATAAACCAACGTTGTGAGACAATTATCTTTTCTAAGGAAATTAATTTGTTAATAAACCTTAATTCACACTTGATGAACTTTTCACGTCACTTATCAAGCATATTTGTCATTTATATCTTTTAGATCAATTTTAGTTTAATCTTGTAGTTTTAAATCTTAGAATTAATATTAGTTTAATTTTTAGCATAAAAATAGTTTAAAACCAAAACCAAAAACTTAAATGACAATCAAGCTCGATTTACAACTTGAACGTAGATTTCCATTCATCTATAGCCGAGGAAAACGATACCCGTGTTGATTACTTATTATACTTTCCTAAGAATGATTTGTATGATACTTTGCTTATGTATACATATATGTATTTTATAAATATATATATTATATATCTGAGGGTTGTATTTGATAAACGCGTTGTGAAAAACGACTACATCACCCAACTAAATCTGCTAAAATCATCAGTCACAACCAAACAGTATTTTTTCTTATTAATACTTTCTACTGAGACAGGTCCAAATAAGTCCATATGAAGTAATTCTAAGGGATTTCTGATGGTTCTTTCTAACTTGGCCTTACAGGAGGCCTTATGTTGCTTACCCTTCTTGCAGGCAACACAAGTGTGGTCATTCACAAAAACTTTGGAAGGTAGGCCTCTAACTAGGTGTCCCTTAACAAGTTTGTTTATATTTTTGAAATTCACATGACCTAATCTCCTGTGCCACAATTTAGACTCATCTGTTGTTGCATTTGCATATAAACAAGTTATACCTCCAGAAGGAACAATGTTCTTTAAATCCAAATTGTACACACCATTCTGTCTAGGAGCTCTAAGTACAACTTGACTTTCATCAAGAAGCTTAAAGCTAGGAGACAGAATAAGGCATTCAGTGTCAGTAAAGAGGACACTGTTTTTCTTGTCACACATTTGTGAGACAGAGAAAAGGTTAAACTTAAGTTCATCTACAAAATAGACATCATCAAAGTCTAAATTAGCAGTTCTGATTTTACCTTTACCCGTTATTTTACCTCCTTTGGGATCACTTCCAAAAGCCACAAAGCCTCCATTGTAATCTTCATAGTCTGAAAGATAAGCTTTGTTGCCAGTCATATGGCTAGAGCAACCACTATCCACCACTGCATGATCCTGTAAATAGATCTCTGGATTACCCTGCACACAAAGTAAGAGAAATTAGTATCTCTTAGGGACCCAAGTCACCACAGACTTGGATATCTCTTCTGTGTCAACATACTCAAACCTCTTGAGTATGAAAGATCCTTTTTCTTTGGACTCATGATCCATGTAATTTCCCTTGGGCCTCCAAACCTATCTTGAGTTCTTAAGAGCATTATCCATCTTACCCTTACCAGTATTAACTATTGCTCTTATCCCAGAAGTAGTCATATTTTTAACCCTAGAAGTTTTAACATCTTGTTTTAAGTCTTTGGGTCTAACAGCTGGTCTTGTGTAGTAATACCTCTTGATTGGTGAATATGAGGCTCTTGGTCTTACATTGTCCATTCTTGGGTAAATTGGTCTAATAGCACTACCAGTTTGTGCTATTTTTGGGGCAAATGGCCTAGCAGTACTAACAAGCTTAGCAGTACTAATAGGTCTAGCAGTACTAACAGTATGTACTGCTCTTTTCCCATTAGGTCTAACAGGATTAATCAAACCTGTTTTGGTTAGTACACCTTTTGGGACAAAAGTCCTTCTTGTTTGAGGGTATTTCAATTTATTTGAATTTTTTTGGTGATTTACCCTTTTAGCATTATTCCAAACTGGTTTGACCACCCTTTGACTAGTATTGACCACAGTTTTCAGCTTATGTTTTGGACTCTTTTTGGCATAAAAATCACAATCTTTGATCAAATGGTCAATACTCTTACAGACAAAGAAAGCTTTTATTTTCTTAAATCCAATTCCTCCTTTCTGAGAAATTTGACCAATTTTATCAACTTGAGTTTTAACTGTTTGAGTCTCATTAGTCTTAACAGGACTAGCTGTGTTTACTTCAGACACATCATCCCCATCATCTGAGTTCCAATCCTCAATGATAACTTTATCTCTGTTAATCTTTGTTTTAGATTTTTCAAATTCATTTGTTTTACCTATAGTCTCACTAGTTTTAGAGTCACTAGTATTATCTTTTGGCTTAGTTGTTTTTGACTTAATTATTTTCTTCCTAATGTCATATTCATCTAAACATGCAAATGATATGTCAGCTCTTGGGGTTAGGAAGTTTCCTGTTATAGGAGGGGGAACAGCATGATACCCATCTGCTTTAGAGAACCTATCATTTACTTATGTGATCTCTTCATCACTTGATCTAACCTCAAAAACATTCATACTATCAGTTTCAGACTTGTTACTCATTTCATCCAATTATGTGCCATATCCTAAACCGTTTTTATCTTTAGCACTCATTTGACTGTTGAGTAATTAATTAAGACCCTTGGATGATTCTTCCTATTTTTCTATCTTAACTTTCAACTCATCTCTTTCCTTAACAACTTTTTCTAGTTCCATTTTAAGGTTGTTGATTTTTACTTCTCTGCACTTAAGCTCATAGTTTTGAAACTCATATTTTTCACCCCAAGCTAGTTCATTCTTTTCATGTCTAATTATTCTAGATTCTAGAGACTCTAAGGCTAACTTATAACCCTGAATTTCTAGTCTGGCTCTGCTATGTTTTTCTCTTTCACTATCATAATTCTTTTGAAGAGTTTTAAAAGACTCTAGACATTGTTTAGAACATTTTTGTACCTCATTTTCAGAAGAACTTGATGAGCTTGAGGAGGAGATGGCCATTAAAGCATAATTGACTGGCTCATCAAAGTCATTGCTCTAGTCATAGCCTCCTAGACCATCTTGAGCCACCAGTGCTTGTGATGATGGTTCATTTATTGTTGCATTCCTCCTGCCATTATCACCATAAGATCTTTTCCCTTGGTTCCTTCCTGATTTGCATTCCTTAGCAAAGTACCCTTTTATGTGACAGTTGTAGCACTCAACTTTTGACTTATCAAAGGCAACATGTTGTTTTCCTTTGAAATCCAAGTTCCTTCCTGTCTTCTGAATGAATCTCTGTACCCTAACAGTCAACATGACCACCTGCCATCTAATATCTAATTCTTCCAAGTCATCTTGATCAATCTGCTACAAATCCTCATTATCAAGTGGAGGACTGGTTGTCTGTTGTGCAAAGAAAGAGCATACTACTTTATCAGCACCTAGAGTAGATGAAACCTGACTTGATGAACTAGTTCCTCCAGCAGTATTAACTCCAAAATTTCCACTGGCAGGACTAACCTCATTAGTGCTGCTTGTATTCTCAAAAGAAAGAAAAGCCAAATTTTGAGAATTTGATGTGGAACTTAGAGTCCTTTTCATCTCATCTTCATAGACCCTAAGGTTATTGTAGAGATCATCAACATCAGTCTGGTCTATGTCTGGCTTGTTTCTCATGATTAAAGCAATTTGGCTCCATGAAGGAGGAAGACTTCTTAGGAACTTTTGGTTGATATCTTCCTTTGATACTGGAGCAACATGAACCTCTAATTGACTTATGAGTTTTTAGAACCTATCATAAGCCTTATCCAGACTTTCATTTGGTTCAGTGGTAAGGTTTTCAAACTGATGTTTTAAAACATTCCTCTGCGTCTTTTTGGATTCATAATTTCCTTCAAACCTTGATTTGATTGCAGCCCAGAGAGATTTAGCATCTGGAACATTATGAAACTTAAGGAGATATTCATCAGGTATTGCTAACAACAAGATGCTCTTAACTCTTTCCTGATTCCTTTTGGTAGTCAGTTGTTTGGCAGTCTTAGGAGCAGGAGGACTAGATTGTTCTCCTGCTGGTGCATCCTCTTCTTGGAGATCTCCATCGACAATTATATCCCATAGGTTATGATCTGTGTGACAGATATATTGTCACATTCTCATGCTCCAAATATCATATTATTCCTTTTTGATGATAGGGATTTTCAATGCTGTTATAGTTGGTGGAGGAGAGTCTTGTTCTGCCATCTTACTGGTTTGATTGTAAATCTGCTTCAAATAATGGAGTTCTTCTTATTCAGAGTTTCTACACAAGCTCTGATACCACTTGTAGGATCCCTTACTGAATAGATCTTGAACCTTTAGCTTGCAAAGGTTTGTTACTTTAGATAAATCCAAAGCAACAATAATGAAACACTGATTGAACACTATTGATTATGCGGAAACTAATCAACAATGCTAAGAAGAATAGTATTAAGCAAACACAAGAGATCTTCTATCAAACTCACACTTTATATTATAGCTTGAATCTGCCTTGATTACAAACTATGATTGCTAATTGATCTCTATAGATCTATATTTTCTAACTATGCCTAGGGTTCCTTTTATACACCAAGGAAACCCTAATGGGCTTTACAAAACGCGTATAGAGATAATGCATATCCTTTCCTAAGATATCTCATGCATATCTCTAACACTAACTTCTGCATAAGCAGACTTAACTATAACATAACAGTACTAACTTTAACTATCAGTATTAACATCTTTATACTGACAATATTAACTATAATACACTACCAGTACTAACTATGCTAACTCTTCTACCAGTACTAACATGTGTACCAGCAGAACTAACTGTATTACTAACAGAATTAAGTCTAGAGTACTTAATTCCCAACAAGATCAATGAGAAAGAACTAGAGAGATGTGATTATCAATTTGGGGTTTTCATTAAAGAATAAGAAATAGAAATGAGGTAGGGAGAGAGAGAGATTACACAAAATGACCAACCATCTAAATGAGGAGCTATCTACTATTTATACTAATACTCCCTACACTAATCTTACTTAGTTATTGGGCTTATTTTTCTAATTAAAGCCTAATAAGCTTTATTACATTCTTTTAATTACTACAAACTACTAACTATTACATAAACCAATTCTATGAATAATAAACTCTTTTTATATTCCTAACAATAACACACACACACTCACACACACAAAGGTGATTTGCTTAAGTGTTAGCCGAGCTTCTTGATCTCAATCATCTCTTCGGGTCTTTACCGTTCTACATGGGAAACCAAACAACACAACCACCTCCAAATCCATCTCTAATTATGTATCACGATAAAAGTTAGAAAAATCAAGTTTATGAATTAAATGTGAGCATTCGTGACTTAGTTGGTATATGAATTTACTATTTTATTCATGTATCACGATAAAAGTTTAAAAATAACATCTAAAGCACTTATAATGAGAATATTTGGTTTATGTCCTTTGTATAATATAATTTTTTAGTTCATGAATTAAATGTGAGCGTTCTTAACTTAGTTGGCATATGAATTTACTATTTTGTCCATGTATCACAATTAAAGTTTAAAATAACGTCTAAAGCACTTGTTAAAGAAAATTAGAACGCATGGTACAATAAATTTTCTAAAAATCATGATAAATAAATGGTCGTCATATTATTTAAGGAAATGTTATTTTAGCTTTTATAATAAGGTATGAGCTCATTTGCTTATTTAAACAAAATAAGCCCAACTAAGCGTTTGGTATGGCTTATAAGCTTGAGCTTATGAGTTTATATAAAGGAGTTTCCAAAGATCAAATTTTGTAGCTTGTTTGCTTATTTGATGAGGTTATAGCAAAAGATAGTTCTTTCCTTATTAAATAGATTAACATGTCTTTTTGATCATTTTATCATCATAATTTTGTTCAAAATTTTTAGAACATTTACCTATTTATGTACGGTTAAGGAGTTTGATTTTTTAATAGCAAAACAAAATTTGTTATTTGATTAGTAGCTATATATTGTCTCATTAAAGAAACTAGAGAAAAATATCCCACATTGAAATTGATAAGAAATAAGGAGAGGGATGTGGCACTATAAAATAAGGACATGACTAGTAGAATTATCCCACATTGCTTGAAGAGAAAAATCTTCAAAGGAAAAAAACTATATAAGCAAAGCCCCCACCCTATTTTGAAATTTAGTCAAGCTTTAGATGTTCTTAAACATTGTTGTGTGTTCCTAAACAAGCTTTTTTGAGCTTATAAGTGACATCAACTTTAGTTTTAGTTTGAGCATTAAAACAATATTTATAATTGTAAGCGAGCTTTCGAGCTTAGGCTTGAGTTAATAAACGAGCCTATCAAGTTTGATCTTATATACAAGCAACTTAAGCTTGAAAGTTAGTTTACTGTAAAAGTACAAACAAAAGTTAAAAATATTAAACGAATATTCAAGCTCGAGCTTGAGCCAATTTATAAAAGTTTATTCGAGCTCGAGCAGAGTAGTTTATAAACGAACCTAGCTTGTTTAGACCAAAACTCGACTCGGTTTGAATCATTAACACCCCTAATAATAACTCATCTGATATGAATG
>BQNB010008643.1:0-74100 GCA_026074375.1 Tanacetum coccineum
CTGTATTTTCTTTGATTCTTTGTTGCCTCCAAACCTGGTCTTGATAGCTTCCCATAGGGTCTTTGCATCCTTGATACCATGAAACTTCAATAGGTGATCATCAGGAATGGCCAGCAACAGAGTGCTTTTTGCTTTCAATTTATTCTTTCTTGCTAGCTTTTGTTTAACAGTTTTAGGAGGAATGAGACATTCAGTACTAGCTGATGCAATAGCAGGTGCATCACCATTTATAATAACCTCCCAAAGAGCATAATCAGTGTGAGTAAGATATTGGCTCATTCTTAATGCCGATAATCTAACCTTTAATTTGAGTACTAGAATATTAGTGCAGACACACTTGTTTGGGTATTTTCTGACAGTGATTCCCTCTTCTCTTGATTATGGAGATCCTTGTGTAGATGAAGTGTTAGTCTTATTTAGAGTTTCTCAACAAGCTATGAACACTTGTTGATGCCCAAATGAACAGATCTTCTATACTTGTTAAAGCTTAGTTAAAACTGGGATAATTCCAAACAAACTATAATGAGAAACTATGATTGTGAATACTATAATTATACGAATCTAACTTGTAATACTAAGAAGTACAATAAATACTAAACTTTGAATATATTGATTGTTAATATTCTGCCTATGTTACAGAATAACTAACTATGGGATATGAATTATATATATTTTTCTAACTATGCTATAGGGTTCCTTTTATACACTAAGGAAGCCCTAATGGGCTTACAAAACGCGTACAATGATAATGCATATCTATTCCTAATTTAACTCATGCATATCATAATAGCAGTACTAACTATATAAGACTAACAGTACTAACTATTAACTAACAGTACTAACTATACTGGCAGTACTAGTAATGTATTGGCAGTACTAACTAATATAACTAACAGTACTAACTACTTAGTCTGTTTTCTTCAATCTTTAGCAGCAGCATCAACTCTGAACCAGCAGTAGTAAATTAGCACCAGCAGTAGTAACTCATAATTCCCAACAATTAAGATTTCCTATGACTTGATCTAGTGGATGATTCTTGGACTCCTTAATGTAAATGATTTCGTCAACTTCTATCGACTCATCTTCTTTATTATTAGTATTTACTATTTTGGTATTCTTTTTAATGGCATCTTCTTCACCAACATCATCATCAACCAATGGTGATAATTTGATAGGAGGAGGACTTTCATCGAATGTCACATTGAGTGATTCTTCGACTGTCATTGTATGTTTATTTAATACTACATAAGCTTTACTATTTTGAGAATACCCTAGAAAAACACCTTTGTATGCCTTTGGGTCAAACTTGGTTAGATAGTCTTTAGTATTCAAAATGAAGCATTTGCTTCTAAATACTTTAAAATATTCTAAAGAAGGTTTCCTACCTCTAAATATTTCATAAGGGGGTTTTTCCTAGTATTGTTCGAATTAATATTCTATTTAGTATATAAGTTGACGTATCAACGACATTACACCAAAACTTTTGTGGAATGGATTGTTCATTAAGCATAGTCCTAGACATCTCTTGTAAGGTCCTATTCTTTCTTTCTACTACCCCATTTGATTGTGGAGTACGTGGAGCAGAGAAGTTATAAGTAATGCCTTGTGCATCACAATAAGCTCCGAATTGTACTTCATTATCAAATTCCCGACCATGATCCTTTCTAATAGCTATTATAGAACTACCTAGTTGTTTTGAATTTTCCTACTTAATATTTCAAATTTCTTAAGAGCTTCATTTTTAGTCTTTAGGAATCTAGTCCATGTATACCTAGAGAAATCATCTACTACAACTAAGGTGTATAGATTACCACCATAGCTTTTAATTGCCGATGGACCAAATAAGTCCACATGTAATAATTCTAAACATCTTTTAGTGGAAACCATATTTTTAGCTTTATGACTTGCATGAGCTTGCTTCCCAATTTTTCAAGCATCACAAAAATGTTTATCGTATTTTAGCTTAGGTAAGTTTCTAACTAATTCTTTAGATGACAACGATTGAATTAAACGCATATTTGCATGACCAAGTCTTCTATGCCATAAGGTAGAATTATCCATTACCGTGGCGAGAAATAATTTGTCTTGAGACTTATTTCCTAATTTCATTACGTATAAACTATTTTTCCTAATCCCATTTCCTATGATTTTACCATCTTTAATTATTTCACTACATTCTTTCATGAATAAGACTTGACACTTATTGTCACAAATTTATCCGACACTAAGTAAGTTAAAAGCTAAGTCATCTACGTGCTCTACATTAGATATAGTAAGAGAGTCATTAGAGATATCTTTATGAAAGCAAGTCCCATCGAGTGGAGTCAAGGCATGCCTTAAGGTAGCGACTGACTTTTTCAGGTGAGATGGTTCAATAGTAGATTAGATAAAGGCTCTTGCTACTTCCCACGGGGGAGGAAAGTCAATAGCGTAGATAAGGAAGTGGTTATTCTTGTTTGTTCATGACTCCTCCGCGCTCCTATTTCATGGAATAAGCGCCTTTTCTCTTACAGATAAAAGAAATGGATTTCTTCCGGCTAGCTCGAAGGGAAGGAAAGAGTAAGTTACTTCTAAAAACAACGTTACCTCTGTCGTATGCATTGTAAGTAGAGAATAAACTCTTGTTACCGGTCATATGTTTGGAGCAACCACTATCTTTGATCCACTCATCCGGTTCTAAGCATGTTCTCAAGCATACCTATTTCAACAAAAACAAATTCAAGCGTTTGGTCCCCAATATCTCATGGGTCTGAAAATGTTAGTGTTGTACATGTTGGGTCTTAAAAGACTTCATGGATTCTTAGAAGTTACTGCTGCTCAGGTACATAATGGAAATTATGCTAAGTGGTTAGTACTGGTAGTATAATGTTACCACTGCTAGTTACTACTGTTAGTGTATATTAGTACTGCTAGTACTAATATTACTACTGCTTATGTTTATTAGTGCTGCTGGTGGAAAGATTATGACTGTTTGAAGACTTTTTACTGTCAAGAGGATAAAGACGAATTAAAGAGATAACTTTGTTTGGAGAACAAGAATGCGTGTGAAGATAAGTGTTGAGATATTTATGTACAAGATATACATGCATTTATTTAAAAGATTACATTTATGTTTAGAAAAGATTGAGATATCTTAGGAATATATTGTAAGCCGACTAGGACTCCTTAGTCTATAAAAGGAGGCTCTAGGGCATTAGTTGAATATATCATCCAACACGTCTATCACATCTATCATCACAAACACACATACACAGATCCAGAGATTAAGAGTCTTGTAAGCTTCAAGGTTGTAACCCTAGTACTAAGATAGAGTACTCGTATTATTATCATTAATAATATTGAAGCGTGTTGTTACATCGTGTGTTCATTCATTCATATTCACGGTTCCATTGATATATCTTCTAGATATTAAAGAGTAGATTCCGCATACTCTTTAATATACATACAAAGTTTCTACAACAAGTTATTTTGGATTTATCCAAGGTAATTTAACCTTAGACAACCTAAGGAATCGATCTAGGTTTGGGATCAACAAGTGGTATCAGAGCATGGTAAGGGCGGAAGAAATTGAAGGGTGTTAGCTTATGGGTCCTATTTTGTGCTTCGTTAAACGTTGTTGACTCGAAGGTGATGCGGATTCAATAATGTTATTGTACAATTTGCTAGACTGTTTTCTTTGTTGTTGATCTTCACACAAAATCATGGATGTTTAAGATCAGATGACACATACCAATATCCTCCTCTCATGTTCACTTTACTTTGTTTTTTTCATGAGCATCGCTATATCCTCTTACAATTTCTTCCAACACATCCTCCAACATGCAAACATATTACAAGCATGTCTTTTTAGCTGAACCATTAGTAGAAGAAGGATATGCAGGAACATTACGTAGAGATGAAGGTCGCAGGGTTCATTTATGTACCAAATGTGGGTGGCCATTTTCTAACCCATACCCAAGCCCTAAGCACCGAAGATCACATAAGAAGCATTGTGGAACTATTGAAGGTTACACTGTTCTGATTGGTGCGGAAGCTGTTTCGGATGATGACCATCACGGTGACACTGATAAAGAAAAGAGCCCAAGTCAAAAGATCGAGAAGAAGACGAGCATTGGAGGTAGTGATGGGCTCAGGGCAAGTATCAGTGGATCTAAAGATGAGTTTTTTTTCAGATGATGCTGTTACTAAATTTTTAGACAGCGAAATAGCTAGTCAAGGAGGATCGGTGAAAGAGAGTTTGGATAAAGATTTGTTTTATACATTTAGTGATGGCAAAAGTGATGAAGGTTTCTTTGTTGGATACTCTTTGAGTAGTAAAGCTTTTAGGGTATACAATACTAGAACCAAAAGGGTAGAAGAAAACTTGCATATTGGGTTTTTAGTGAATAAGCCTATAATATAAGGGACTGGTCCAAATTGGCTGTTTGATATTGACTCTCTAACCCAATATATGAACTATGTACCAGTTAGTGCAGGTACAGTTTCTAATGTCTCTGCAGGTACATCAGAAGAAAACAGTCAAGATTGCATTGTGATGCCAATTTGGAAAGATTCTTCATACTTTGATTCACCTACAAAGAGTGTTGATAATGGTGAACCAAAAACTGCTGATGATGCTCAAAAGCAGGTTGAAGATGGTCTAAATGATGAGAATGCTGAACAAGAAAGGTTTGCAGATAATAGCAGTTCTAAAGATGTTAATGCTGTTGGGCAACAAGTTAATACTGCCAGTCTTGATGTTAATACTGGTAGTCTTGAACTTAATGTGGTTGGTCCATCAACTAGTACTGTTAGGTCAAATGAAGAAGTCAACACTGAAGAAGAACCAGAAGTTGATTTAAGGAACATTAAAAATTCCTATATTGTTCCAACCACTCCTAATACAAGAATTCATAAAGATCATCCAATTGACAATGTGATTGGTGAAGTGCAGTCAACTGTTCAGACAAGAAGAATGTTAAAACCTACTTCTGAACAAGGGTTTCTGAGTGATGTGTATGAGAAAAAAACACATGATACCCTAAATACTTGTTTATATGCTTGTTTCCTATCACAGATTAAACCAACAAGCATTGCTAAAGCTCTATCTGATTCATCATGGGTGGAAGCAATGCAGGAAGAACTTCTGCAATTCAAACTTCAACAAGTTTAGATACTAGTCGATCTCCTTAATAGAAATAAGGTCATTGGAACAAAATGGGTCTTCAGAAACAAGAAAGATGAAAGAAGAATTGTGATTAGGAATAAAGCAAGGTTAGTTGCTCAGGGTCATAGACAAGAAGAAGGTATTGATTATGAAGAAGTGTTTGCACCTGTGGCAAGAATTGAGGCAATAAGATTGTTTTTGGCCTATGCTTCTTTTATGGGTTTTCTGGTATATCAAATGGATGTAAAGAGTGTTTTCTTATATGGAACCATTGAGGAAGAAGTCTATGTTACTCAACTACCAGGATTTAAAGATCCTGACCATCCAGACAAAGTTTACAAGGTGGTCAAGGCACTTTATGGGTTACATCAAGCACCAAGAGCATGGTATGAAACTTTGGCTAACTATCTATTTGTTGAGATTGGGTTTAACAGGGGCAGATAGATTGACAAGACATTATTTCTCAAGAAGCAAAAAAGAAAGATTTTTTGCTTCTACTAGTCTATGTAGATGATATTAATCTTTGGCTCAACCAAAAACAGGAGTTATATATATGTTTTGAGAAGCTAATGAAAAGATTAAGTTTAAGATGAGTTCTGTGGACGTGTACTAACTTTCTTTCTAGGTTACAAGGACAACAGAAGGAAGATGGCATATTTATCAGTCAGGAAAATAGGCAGCTTGAAATTTTGAAAGAAATTCAACGATCTCTGATGTATGTCTGCTTCAACTCTGTTGATTTGGAAAAAAAACCTTTGGTCAAGGATGGAGATGCTGATGATGTTGATGTACATCTCTATAAGATCTATGATGGGTTCTGGATGTATCTCACTAAATCTAGACAAAGCAATATGTTTGCAGTATGTGCATGTGATAGATTGAAAAGTTACTCCTAAGACATTACATCTCTTAGTAGTAAAGAGGATTTTTAGATATTTGAAAGGCAAACCAACTTTAGGCCTTTGGTATTCTAGGGATTCTCCATTTGAACTAGTTGCTTATACTGATAGTGACTATGCTGGAGCAACTATGATAGGGAAATCTACAAAAACTTTTGTCGGAGGATATCAGTTTTGGGGGAAACTGTTGATATCTTAGCAGGTGTAAAAGCAATACTATGGTTGCAAACTTCTACACTGAAGCTGAATATTTGTGGCTGCTGCAAGTTACTGTGGACAAGTACTCTGTTTCAAAACCACTTTGCTGGATTTATGGGGTACATTTCATGAACACTGTCTTAATATTGACAATAAAGTACTATCTACATTATTGAAAATCCTGTTAAACATTCTAAACAAATTATATTGAGATTAGGCATCATTTTTATAAGAGATTGCAACACCTAAAAAAGTTAATACAAGTAGTTAAAATTCACTGTTTAAATGTTGCTGATCTTCTTACAAAGGTTTGGTTGTAGGCAGATTTCAATTACTTGGTCTCAAGTATTGGATATGCGAATCCTTAGCTGTCTATATCTCTTTGTGTTTTTTGTAAAAGTTTCTGTAAAAAGGATTTAATCACTTGTTAGTTTTCTCAATTAATTAGTGTGCAAAGTATTCAATTTGAAACTTTAGTTATAACTTAAGACTGTTTTGTTAAACAGTTAAGTTATAGTTATGCACTGGTGCTAAAGAAAATGTTTTGGAATGTGTATCTTTGGCTGTGAACTAACATTTGCAGGTAAAGCATGTTGAATACAAGATGTGATGCTTTCCGTTTTGAAGAAGATAATGGTCTGGTTAAGAGGTTTACTTTTATTCATGGGTTATGCATAAATATGGATCCTCATGAATTCCCACATGTCTATCTAGTCTTTTCTAGTGTGCTTGTGATGAATAGAGGCATATTGTTGCATAATTATTAAAGATAGAGTTAATGTTGTTCGAATTCAGTTAATATGCTTGCGCACAAAAATTTCTACTGCTAGGCTAATTTAATGTTGTTCAGAGGTCCATGGGCACCAAAGTTGCAACTGTTTCCATTTTCTTATCACCTTGAGGCATTGTTTGAGGGGAGGTTCCTTATTTCTACAACCAAAAAGCATGAATGGACAAGGATGTTGTTATATAATAAGTATGTTCAAAAGGGATTTTTAAAACACACTAGACATATCACAAGAGGTCGGGACACCAAGATACTTAAGTATAGTGGTCCCTGACAAAGGTTGGTGGATTGAGGCTATCCATAAGGAGTTGGGGTAACAGAATTGGAAAGGGCTGCACTACTGCTTCTAGCTTAGAGCAGAGCTAGGACAGTGGTACATCAAATAGACACAATCAATGGCAACACTTATATGATATTCAATCTTCTTCGGTGAATTGATTCAGGTAGTGTGTCCTAGGTGCCAGATACTATAGTGGGGGATGTTGAATGCTTAATAGGTTTTGAGATTACATTTATACGTATATTGATTCCCTCTCTTACGAGGGGGTGGGTGGGGGGGGGGGGGGGGGGCGCGCCGGCGCGTCGCGCGCGCGGGGGGGGGGGTGGGGGGGGGGGGGGGGTGGGGGGGGGGGGGGGGGGGGGGGGGGGGGGGGGGGGGGGGGGGGGGGGGGGGGGGGGGGGGGGGGGGGGGTGGGGGGGGGGGGTGGGGGGGGGGGGGGGGGAGGGGGGGGGGGGGGGGGGGTGGGGGGGGGGGGGGGGGTTTACAACTTTGGAAGGTTGGGAGGGACAGTATGAAACTCATTGGAATTGACGAAATTTTGTACACAACTGTCATATAAAAACAGAAAGAGTGTCTTGGTAAGCCAAAAGAAATGAGAGATTTGTGAGCTTAAAAACAGAAAGAGATGTGTGCATAAAAACAGAAATGAGTGATTATGTGAGCAAAAATAATTGAGAGATGTTGTGAGCATAAAAATAGGAAGAGAGTGTGTGTGAATCAAATTTGATGAAAGTTGCTTATTGGAATGAAAATTAAATGATTACTGGTGTATTCTTTTAATGCTGCTCAGTTTGAACTTAATGCTGCTAAGCTCAAGTTAATGCTGTTAGGCTTAAATTAGTATTATCCGTATTGGTTTCTGCTGTTAAGCGTATACTGCCAGTTCAAGTTTCTACTGTTGAGGGTGATTCTATAAATACTTCAATTAAGGGTTTCATTTACTTCTTTATTCGATTTCACTTATTCAAACACTTTCTAACCATAAACCCTAATTCAATTTTCATCTTTGATCATCGAGTTCATCATTATGACAAGCACCTAAAGTTTGCTGAAAACACACAATGTGGTCGCGTTCTTGGAAAAACCCGAAGAAAGTGATAGGTTTGCAGAAAGAAATAATTGATTTCTGAAGGAAGTTCTGTTTATATGCTTTAACAGTCTATTCCGTGTGATCTACACATCTTGCATTGAACAATTTTAGGCAACTGCCAGGTACAGACAGTTAATGGAGTGCGACAGATACAAGCCCTAGTTGATAAGAAGAGGGTTATTGTACGGACCCGCGTAATCCCCACGACTCCTCTCAGGAACTCCTCCGCCCCTCTGCCCGTCCCTCAACCCCTCTGCGCCCGCGCCTCTCCGCCAAAAAGGCCCTCACCCTATCCGCCCACTCCTCGCCTCCCCTTCACCACAGCCCCCCCGCGCCCCCCCAGCCCCCCCCCCTATACTCTATCTTTCCGCTTCGGACCCCCATTCCGCCCCGCCGATGTATGGGTATTGAAAGCCAGCTCTTAAAAGACGCGCACGCGCGGGCTCTAAGCCTTTTTCTTCCTCAGTGGATTATTTCATTCATACTATACTCATGCATAAGTGGAAAAATTCCACTGCATGGAATGTGTTCAAAAAAGTAGTTTCTATGGCTTCGTTGATTCATATGCTTGGCAACTAATCAGAAGTTCAATCTGTCTAAATATATCTTTAATGCAATGGTGAAACACTTGGATGGTGGAGTCAAATTCTTGTTGTATCCACGTTTTCTCCAAGTTTTCATTAATCAACAATTAGGTAATATGTCAACATATAAGAAGATTTTTGTTAATCGCTTTCACACAAAGAAAGTGTTTTGCAAATATGAAGGGCAGAAAAGGATTTCTCTGGGAGGAATAACACCTTTATTGATACCATGGATGGTTAAACCTTTAAAACTTAAATTAGGTAAGGATTCAGATATTCCAACTGATTTACTCTAATTCCACCTTTATTGATCAACCATATTCATCTTCCCAACCCAAGAAGGACAAACCATCTAAGAAGGTTCAGAGACAGGAGGCAGAGGTTCCTCAAGATGAGGCAGAGCATGAGGAGAGTGTACCAACACCTTCCAATGATCCACAAGCTAGTGGTGAGGATAGCATGAAACTAACAGATTTGATGGTTTTATGTACCAATTTGCAAACACAGGTTCTTGATTTACAAAAGGCAAAGCAAGCTCAAGCTAAGGAGATTGTTGCTTTGAAGAAGAGGATCCAGAGGTTAGAAAGGAGGAAAATATCAAGACCTACAGGGTTGAAAAGACTCAAGAAAGTTGGTATGTCTTAGAGAGTTGAGTCCTCTGAACACCAGGAGAGTTTGGGTGTTTCTAAAGATGCATCCAAACAGGGGAGGAGTATTGAAGATATTGATGCTGATGTTGATATTTCCTTGGTTGATGAAACCTAAGAAAGACAAGATGATGACTTGATATTTGATACTGGAGTTTTGGATGATGTTGAGATGCCTGTGGAAGCTAAGGTTGATGGGAAAGATGAACAGAGTACTAAGACTGATGATAGTACTGCTGGTGAAGCAGTTACTACTGCTGGTGATGATAGTGTTGTTCCTACAACAAATGAGGAAATCACTTTGGCTCAGACACTTATACAGATTAAAGCAGCTAGCCTAAAGTTGTTACTACTGCTGCTACAACTCAAACAACAACTACATACCCAAGATAAATGTGTGGTTGTTCAGGAGACAACGTGACGCATTTCAGAGTTCCACAAGGAGATAAAACCCTTCAGTTACTAAGGTAAAGGAAAAGGTATTATGATTGAGCCTGAAGTTACTTTGAAGAGAAAAGATCTAATTGCTCTTGTTGAACAAATTAGAAAGAGATATTCAAGCTAAGGTGGATGCTGGGAATTAATAGAAGAGCAAAAGCTAGTAAGGAAACAATGAAGATGAAGCCAACATAGATTTGATTGATTCAATGGGAAAAATACAAAGCTATGTGGAGGCTGATAGATTGATGGCTTGAGAGACTCCAAATCAAAGGAAGAGAGGAATTGACATATGAGGAAAAAGCAAAACTGTTTATTGAACTGATGGAGAAAAGAAGAAAGCATTTTGCTGCACTTAGGAGCACCACTCAAATTTTCAACAGTTGTTGAGCTATCAGCAGCACCTTGAGTGCTAGCAGTATTAACACCCTGAGCAGTATTAACTGTTCTAGTTGTACTGTTAGTGCTGCTAGAGGACATAAAGGCTATAATGTGTGAGGTTGTGGTTGAGCTAGATGTCCCCTTGACCTCTGATTCTTAAGCCTTCAGGTTGTTGAAGAGGTCATCCAAACTTAATGTCTCGATCTCTGGTTTGTTCCTCCACACAATAGTATGCATAGTCCATTCTTGTGACAAACTTCTCAAGAACTTCTGATTGATGTCTTCTTGAGGGATAACTTCACCATGCATCTCTAATTGACTAATTAGCTTTTGAAGCTTTTCATAAGTTTGCTCAATCACTTATGTGCTGGATGCAACAAAGTTTTCATATTGCTGCTTCAAAAGATTTTTTTAAGTTTTTGTTGGGACTTAAAAGACTTCATGGATTCTTAGAAGTTACTACTGCTCAGGTACATAATGGAAATTATGCTAAGTGGTTAGTACTGGTAGTATAATGTTACCACTGCTAGTTTCTACTGTTAGTATAATTTAGTACTGATAGCATAATGTTACTACTGTTAGTTGAAGTTAAGACTGCTTAGTGTTGAAGACTAAAATATAAGCTAAGTAGTTAGTGCTGCTAGTAGTAAATGTTAAGACTGCTAGTACAAGTTACTACTGTGAGTATATATTAGTACTGTTAGTACTAATATTACTACTGCTTGTGTTTATTAGTGCTGTTGGTGAAAGGATTATAACTGTTTGAAGACTTTCTACTGTCAAGAGGATAAAGACGAATTAAAGAGATAAACATTGTTTGGAGAACAAGAATACTTATGAAGATAAGTATTGAGATATTTATGTACGAGATATACATAATGTATTTATTTAGAAGATTACGTTTATGTTTAGAAAAGATTAAGATATCTTAGAAATGTATTGTAAGCCGACTAGGACTCCTTAGTCTATAAAAGGAGGCTCTAGGGCATTAGTTGAGATATCACATCATCATCAGTTTTGCATATAAGTCTTCATAGTTGTCAAAGTCGATTAAGAGAAAAGCTTCAAGGTTGTAAACCCCGATACTAAGTTAAGAGTACTCGTATTATTTGAAAACTAATAATAAACTTTATGACCTAGGACCTCCTTTTATACACCAAGGAGTCCTACACAGCTTACAATACTTTCCTAAGTAATCATGATCTTTTCTATAAACAAACGTAATCTCTTAAACAAATAAGTTATACATATCTTCTTTACAAATAACTAATACTTATCTTCTTAAGTATTTTTGTTCTTCAATCAATTTTTATCTCTTCTCTAATAAGTCTTTGATCTCATCTCTGTCAGCATAAACTCTTCCAGCAGTTGTAACTCTGTCAGCAGTTGTAACTTTGTACAGCAGTAATAAACTCTTTAAACTAGCATTATTCCTTATACAACACAGCATAACTGTGTACAAGCAGTAGTAACTACTTAGAATATTTTCTTTAATATTCATCAGCAGTACTAACTTTACTCTAGCAGTACTAAGTTACACTAACAGTAGTAACTACAACTGGCAGTCTTAAACACTTAGAATAATCTTCATTGAAGTTCTCCAGTAGCACTATCTTGAATAAGCAGCATTAATACCAATAAGAGCAACAACAACTTCAAACAGCATCAGGAAGACTTTTAATCCCAACATTTATCATTGATTGCTTGTTTATGTTTATCAGTTTATACTTGTTTACGTGCTTTTTTATGCGACCTATCATTCAACTGGATCTAGTGATACGGACCAAGTAATCTAGATGCCGGGATGGCTCTCCATATAGTAATTTATACATCAAGACCAATAGGATCACGAATAATTACCTATCCTTGCCTTTAGATTGTGAGCTTAGTTGGATCGGGAGGTGACCCTTGGGATCAATGAGTACGTTCTTAATTAATTGATAAAGCCTTGCGTTTAGAGACTACTAGTTGTAATGAATTGCCTTTAAAGCAGTAGTGGTAAAGGTCTCTATGATCTAGGGTTTCACAAGATCACCATTGCCTTAATCCCTAAGATAGATTATAATCAGCAAATAAGGATGCTTTATCGATACGTTTAAATGTGACAAAAGAATTCATCGTATCTAGTATTAGGAAGAAGTACCATGCCTAAGTCTTAAAATGATATGCCACCTGATGAGCGATAAGTAATCATATTGCACCAAATAAACAAACCAACGTTCTAATTGGATTAATAATGGTTAATACAGTTTTTTTATATTTGGCTAGACCGCTCTTTTATCTTCTGTTAATTTACTTGCGTGTGTTTTAGTGTCTTAAGTTGATTTTAGTCACCACAAAACCCGTGCCAGTCTCTCAGGCTGAAACCCCCCTTATCCATTAGATTTAGGATTAGCATAGGTTATAACATAGAATAGAATTTAACTTAGTTAGATAACCAAAATATTAATAAATTGAAAGATTGTTTCTCGCTCTTAGTGATCGACACCCTACTTACCACGAAACTAAACTTCCATCTGACCGGGTATCACGCCGTTTAAAGTGTTGTTTTTGGTAAAGTTATAGAAAAAATATAAATTTAAAACTTGAAACATTAATTACAACCACACAACGACACATCAAGTTTTTAAAAGCGCCGCTTCTCAGCCCTGGGGAGTGAAAATAATCTTGCATTTATATGATATTTTGGTTTTTAAAACATTAGAATAATCTAACCCTTAGGATTAGTGTAATTTAGATTAGTGTATAATTATGTATATTTGCTTGTATATTTGTTTGTTTAATTGTTTATTAGATTAGTTGTTTGTGTGTTTAATTGTTTTCAATACACTATTCTGGCCGATAACCTGATACGGCGTATCCACTTCCATTGGATATGGCGTATCCAACCTTCTTGTCCAATATAGCGTATTCATTCAAAAGATTAATACGGCGTATTCAAATCCATTGAATATGGCGTATTGATTGTTTGATACAGTAACAGAACTAGTTTTTCGCATTCGATTTCCATATATCTGTATTTTCTTTTTCCCGAGCATATCCTACTAATTGTTTATCCCTTGTTTCAGGTAGTTGATAAGTGCTTAATTACACATATCTTTTACCTCTAAAAACGAGCTTAAATGACCAAAAACAGACAAAAACTGCAAAATATATGTTTGTTTTGCATTTGTATTGTGCAGGAAGTGGATATCAACAAAAAGACAGAAAACCAAGCCAAAATGACAAAACGTGAGCATAGGCATGGAAAAGACTGTGCAAAATCAAGGGCCAAGTCCAAAAAAGCCAAAGTCAAGTCAATACTGAAGAACATGCAGTCAAACCCGGAGCGGAACTGAATAAAACTATTGATGCATTCTTTAACCCATCTGATGGGCCGGGAAAGCCAATAGATATTAACTATGAGACTATGAAAGACGCAAATGGGCCCTCAATCAATTACAACAGCCCATTTGTGTGCAATTGACAAAGACTGTGAAGACTTTGAAGGCCCAATCCTAGCCCAGTTACAGCCAATCTCAGCCATTGTACACACAAAACCCACTAAGCATCATAATCCTATTGGGCTGAGAAAAAGCCCAATAACCAAACCTGTACCTTATTGGGCCTTAAAAAGCCCAATAACATAAGCCTAAACCTTATTGGGCCCAGACACACTCAATTGGGCCCAATACAAGCCCAAAAGCCCAACACAAAACCCAAGCCCAACAAAAGCCCATTAATCCTTTTTACAAAACTTTAGGGACTAAAGTTGTCATTTTTAAAAGTTTTTTATAAAAGAAAAATGGTAAAATAAAGGGAAGGACTAAAACTGCCAAATGGCATTTCTTTTATTAGTTTAAAGGCAGGGACCATTATTGCAATAGTCCAAAACCTTTCTTAACCCTTTTAGTTATAAAACGCAGGGACTAAAGCTGTCACTTTCTAAACATGTTTATAACTGAAAAAAGCTTAAAAAAGGAAATGAAAAGAGAGCCAAAGAACAAGGGCCACTCTTACATATCTTTTTTATTTTTTTTTTTTTTTTTGTTTTTTTTTTTGTATTTTTTTTTTTTTTTTTTATTATTTTTTTTTTCTTTTTTTTTTTTTTTTATTTTTTTTTTTTTTTTTCTTTTTTTTTATTTTTTTTTTTTTTTTTTTTTTTTTTTTTTTTTTATTTTTTTTTTCATTTCATAACCTTTTAAAGATCAGTGCAACCATAACTGTCCTTCCCCCCCTTGGCGCCAAAACCTCAAACCGCCCTCTCCCACTGTTTTCACTCCCAAACCACCTCCCAAGTACCACCACCAGCTCACCCTCACCATTTCCCACCTTACCCTGCCCCTATAACCCTTCCCACTTGGGAATCACTCAACCCCGCACCCCCTTTCAATGGCTGAGATCATGAGAAGTGAAACCAAGGGCTAGGATTGCTTGTGAGGCTTCCTACTCTCACAACAAACTCATCCCAAGTGCAAAGAAAGGCTGAGAGCTGCTATAAAAGAAAGAAGACCAAGCCGAGCACAACACACCATTTTTTTATGTTTTTAGCTTAATTTTAATTCCAAGTCTTTCTTTTAAGAATTTAAGTGTATTCAGTTTATTTTTTTAAGCTTATGTTGTAATACTTTCAGTTTTAAATAAAAGTTAAGAGTGTTTGTGAAAATTACCATTGTCGAAATTTGAAATATGATTTAAGCTGTTTAATTCTGTTTAAATTGTTTAAACATATGTTAAAAGTTATTAAAATTCATTTGTAATCACTTATATCTGCCTACTTTTACCAAAAATCAGTTTACAACTCCTTTTTATAAAATAAGGGGGTGTTTGGATAAGCCCTAAAATGGGTCAAATGGGTGTTGCTGTGGGTCAAGCTCACTCAGCCAACTTTGGCTGAGTGTGTGGGGTTTATTAAGCCACCTTAATCACCATTTTTAGTTTGAAAATAAGTTTTTAAGTCCCTTTAGCATTCTGTCAAACTTTTCATAAGCAAAATAGAGCTTAAGTGCTCCAGCTGTGTAGACAGCTTAAGCACACCCTTGGTGTGCTTATTTGAGTGTTACTAGCCCCTTTCAAAAGTCCCCTTGTTCTGTCTTTTAACTTGACCAAGTATAAGTCAAAGTTTGGCTTTGCAATTTTTTTAAGAACCCTCAATTTTAAGTCCTAATATCAGCAACTTTTTCTTAACCTTAATGGCTTAAACTTTGAAAATAAGCTCATTTGCCTCCCCTTTAATTCTGTTTGTGGTTGGTTTTGACTAAAAAGCTTTTATAAGCTTATTTTCATAAGCCCAAAAAGCCCCCTTGTTCACTGTGTTGCCTTCCCCTGGTGCTAGACTCCAAATTCAGCCCCCTTTTCTAGCTTATTGCATACTGAAGGAGCGCTCTAGATTTTTTAGCCTTTATTTATAGATTAAGTAGTTGCTCTTTAATTCCCCCAAGCTTTCTTAGCTAACTCACCCTTTACTTAGCTGATTAGAGGCTTAAAGTTGCCTTTATCTGTTTTCTTTTAAAACTACATCATAGCTTATTTTCCTTCCAGCTTATTTTAGGGCATAATCTAGATACTTTAAGCTTATTTAAGAAATCCCCTAGCCTATTAATTCTGTTCCCTATTAAGTTGTAGCTTATCATTAGCTTAAATCCTAAAAAGCCATGAAAATTAAGCCATAATCTTATTTAGCTTTGCAGTCCAAAAAGCATACTTTTCTATGCTATTATGAGTAAAAAGCATAAGGATGGGGTGGGGGGGCCTTTTTTACAAAGTTACAATCCCCCTGAGCCCCTTAACAAGTTTCATTTAAAGCTTTTTGATAATAATCACTTAGGACCTAACATTGAAAATCGGGGTCCACCTCAGGGAACCCAATTGTGTAATTTTGTCTTTTATAGTTTTAACAGGAGTTAATACCCCTTTGTTTGTTTGTTGTATCCCAGTTAGTCCTTGTCCCCTTTTTTTTTTTTTTTTATTTTCCACTTTATCCCTATAGTTAAACTTTAGTTAGTTTTTTATTTAATTTAATTAATTTAAATTAGTTTAATTTATTAGTTTAATTACTTTTAATTATTCAGTAAAATTTGGCATTTTTATATTTTTTAGAATTGTTAACTTTTTCTCTTTTATTTAATTTTATTTTTTCCATAATTTTTATAAACTTTTTATTTTTTGTCTTTTTTTCTATTTCCTTAGTTTTAATTAATTAAATCTTATAATTCTAAAAAATCCAAAAATTAATAAAAAAATATTTTTCTTTTTTACTAAAATTTCTTTTTCATTTAGTGTCTAGGAAAAAAATAACATATTATATAGGTTTAATTTTTTCTTAAATTCAGTCTTAGAACCGGTTTTATCCGTGCGTTTTACCTTTCTTTTCGTTTTAACATTCAAACGACCTCCGTTTTTTATTCTATTTTCTTTATTTTTCAAATTAAGTTAATTAGATTTAATTTTGATTTTTAATTTAATTTAGCATTATCTTCATAATTTTTAATATTTAAGGTTTCCCGATACCTATTTCAGTTCCCCGTATTTTAGTGTAATTAAATTTTAGGATTTCTCTATAACGTAATTTTGTATTTCCCGTAGTTTTTAAGATCCCTATTTCTATACATGTATCCCGTAGATTTATATTTAGGTTTTACTTAATTAATTTTAGTATATCAGTGTTTCCATCATATATTCTCCATTCATGCAATTTCTCACAAACCAGATTACTTTCCAAATTGCAGCCTCATTGGGACCAATACGACCCGGGAATATCTCTTCCGGAATCTTTTTATAATTGAATTCTATCTTGGTATTTAAAAAAAAGAATAAAAATAAAGAAATTTAAATATTTTTATAAAAATTAAATCCTTTTGTGGAATTTGACCATTTGCCTTGGTCAAGGGCAATTCGGTCAATGATCTTATTAGGTTGCTATATATATGTGTACTATCTGACGAAATCAATTTTTTGCGCCGCTGCCTGTGGATGGCATATGCACACTTTTTATCCGACTTTGATCGGAACTTGCATATTGTAATATATCATATTAAAAAACACAAAAATATTTTTCTTTTCTTTTTATTAGTACATATCATATAAAAATTAAAATTCCAAAAAAAAAAAAAATTAAATAAATAAATAAATAAATAAATAAAAATAAAATAATTCACAAATTGGTAAAATACCAAAATATAATATTCTCCACTGAGGTATTATCATAATAAGTTCCGGTGAACTGCTGAGTTCCCAATCGAACTAAAGATTTAAAACTTGCCTTCTGTGTCACTTACGATATACGGCTCACCTCATTCTGATTAACAAGAAAAAACAGAAAAAATAAAAAAATTATAAAAAGAAAAACGTATAAAGTGGGTTTTAAGGAGGTGTTCCTAGGACTACGACCCGAAAGAGAAATATTCTTCGCGCTATTTCTACGACCTTATACCGCTCACCTGAACTTTTTCATTCTGAGAGCTACCGTGAAGTAATATCTGAATATTGGCTTAAGTTTGTCTATCCTCTCTTGCCGTTTAAAATAGATTTTGTGAATAAATTTTAAAATCCAAAAATCCAAAAAAATTAGTTAACAAACTTCTTTTTATCTTTTTTTCTCATTTTGTGCATATGCCACAACACCTCGAACTCAGTCTCGTGACTAACCGACCTCCTCCACCAAAAGACCAGCCAATGTTATCGAACCCTTCGTATAGAATACCCATTTCAGGAAGATCCAACCGTAAGAGCCAATGCAGAACACTCGAACGAAGCTCAATTGCTCAACAACCCCACCGTGGGACGAGGACGCAAATCCTTATTCCTGAAATTGATGGCAAAAATTTCGTGCTAAATCATGGGTTAATCAATCTTGTCCAGACAAACATGTTCTTCGTTACATCACAAGAAGACGCCGCATGCTCATATCCGTTACCTTCCAACAGAGATCACCTCCACAATGAGGTCCCCAATGTTCCAATTGCTTAACGATTAAGCTTAATGCATTTTCCATACTCTATCGAGGGAGCAGCCCGAATATTGCTAGAAAAAAACCCACTCGATCCATTCAAACTGGACATCTTGATCCAAATTCACAATCAGTTCTTCACTCCTTCTAAAGACGACGAATCTTTCGCAATGATATCACCAATTCAGCAAAGGATCGAGTGAATCGTTTTTAATGAGGCTAGGGATCGTTTCAATGATCTACATAGGGCCATTTCCCCACCATGGATTTCGTCAGAATTGCATCAACTTGATACATTCC
Source organism: Tanacetum coccineum (assembly GCA_026074375.1). NCBI lineage: Eukaryota > Viridiplantae > Streptophyta > Magnoliopsida > Asterales > Asteraceae > Tanacetum > Tanacetum coccineum. The sequence goes on from BQNB010008643.1 coordinate 18,678, forward strand.
TAAAATGCCTTGAACATTAATGATCCAAGATTCATTTGAACTCCGCAAGCAGGTGGAAACTATCTGGACAAGAATGCCTCCGAATTATGTTTAAAAATCAATCGAGAGCAAGTCCAAAGTTCGTCCAACACGAGCTAAGGCAGTTGTAGCCAAGGTAGTAAACAAACTCCTTCCACCCAAACAGTTTCAACCAGAAGTTGCTAAGAACTTTAAGGATATTGTCCGAGCAATTGCACTTAGACAAGAAGAACCAAGCGTCTGCTTTAGTCCAGCTCCGCTTCTGCAACACCGTCAAAGCATTTGAGCTAAAGTTGTGTTACTTGCGGTGGTGCCCATTCTCATCAGACTGTCCAATGCCACTCACGTCAAACGTTTACGGGACAACAATGTCTGAATATTTTCAACAACCGCTGCAGCTAAATACAACCAAGTACAGCTCAATTTCCGACCTCAAATTGTTGCAAATCATATAAGACTCCATATTTCCACCCTTTCATAACTCTCAATCTAAAATGCTAACAATTTTCAATCGTGGAAATAACGTTAACCAAACCGGGAGAGCAATTTCAACCCAAAACAAGGTGGAAGATTTAACCAGTCCAGTTCAGTCAGAATCACTTCATAGACCCCAGGGTTAATCAGTCTCCAGCTTTATCAAGCCCCCGTACCCAGACACACAAGTGTCACCAGAGAACGATTTTGACAACTACGTACAAGGCTAATGAACTATCATAGAATACATGCAAAAATAACCACTCCAAAACCAGGGATCAAAAGCATGCAAAACGAAACAAACAAATTGAAACAATCAAATGGCAAATCTGACTATATGATTGGCTAAGTTTGTAACTCAGCCAATACCGCTTTCTCTACTTCAGGTCAGGGACACTCCCTGGAAACACAGTTACTAACCCTAGAGAAGAACTAAGTGTATCACTACCCGAAGCCGTTGTTGCATATCAATTGACGCTCCAATTTTTTTATAGTTTCCCCTACTTCTTCAGTATGAATCCAATACCCAGGTGACAAAGGACCCAAGTGCACCCTTCTGTTCACAAAGTAACCCAGCACCCGTCCCAACCTCCGTAAGGTCCTGAACAATCATAACACCAGTCTTGACCCCTGTTGCTCCGTTGTTGCCCACCCGTACCAAACACTAAACCTTACATTTCTCTTCCCATATCCTTCGAGGCGTGATAATGAAAAGAGCCTTCATCAAGCTAATGTAACAAATTGACAAATTTCTAAGAAATCTTCAAAGAGATGATTTCGAGATTAAGCTTTATTTTTTTTTTTTTTTAACGATGCTCTTGTTTGATGCCCAAATTCGCCTCGACTCTAAGAACCTTACTTGGGAATAAAGAGAAACTTACTGAAGTGGCTCGAACTTCCAATGAACCCTGTCTAGCTCGAACTTCGATGAATGAACATTGTTCGGCGGTCATCTTGAACAAGTTACCTAGAAAACTTGGAGACCCCGGCAAGTTCCCAGAATCCTCCTTGTGCATTTCCAGATGGATGAATGCATAGCATGAGCCGATCTCGGATGCTAGCATTAATCTAATGCCATTTTCAGTCTGGGAAAAGCTTTCGCTTCCCCTGATCTAAAACCAACATGCATGACAACTCGAACTTGCGATCGATCATTTCTAAACCAATGGGAATAGCAAAAGACATCTCCGTTTAAAGTTGGTGAATTTCACTTCCAGCCGACTTTGGTGGTTGAAAATTTTGAGCCAGACCCCCGAGTCCCTTTAATTCTCGGGAGATTCTTCTTAAAGACCATGATCGATCTTTGATTGATGTGCATCAAGGGTGGAATTAAACTCTTAGAATAGGAATGAAGCATCACTTACAATTTGATCAGACTTCGAGATGACTACGGCCAATTACACCTCACATACGGCAAACAAGATTGACGTCATTGATATGGCTTGTGAGGAATACTCCAAGAAGTCCATGGTTTTACTGATATGAATCGCGAGTGGAAATTACCACTCCGAATTATGATCCAATAAATTGCTACTATCCTTCTCCTACCCTAACTCCATTTGGGGAATGAATTTCCTGCTTCTCGAAGAAGAGCCGACCTATTCCTTTGGTCTTAGCAGATGTAGCCGAGATTGGTCCATGCCATATAAACCATTCTACTATGATCCTGAGGGGGACATTCTTATTCTAGAAGCCATCTTAATAGTGGGAACCCACCTACTCCCCCCCCTCCAAGTCAAGGAACTTATCTCCCGCCCAAAGTCCGAACTGAGCTTAAGGTCTGTGAAACTGAATACATGCCAATTCTTCCTTGATGAACCTACTGCGTTGAACTCTAAGGAACATGCCTCCCCATCTCGAATAAGCATTTTTGGAGTGGGCGACAAAAAACAAGTTTGCCCGTCATTTAATGCTAAGAGTTGTATGTTGATGAAAAAGCTCTCCGCTCTCGTAAAAGTGCTAAAGTCCCACAAGCGAGCTCTCGCTTGGAAAACTTTCTGACATTCAGGGTATCAACCAGGAATTTTGTACCCACAAGATTCTTATGGAAGAAGACTATGCACCAGCGGTCCAACATCAAAGAAGAGTAAATCATCCAAAAATACACGATGTAATTAAAAGGAGTTGAAAAACTCTCGAACTGGATTGATTTAACCCAATACATCCGACAGTCCCTGGGTTTAGCCCGATACATTTTGTACCAAAGAAGGGAGGAATGACTGTGGTAGTGAACGAGGAAAATGATTGATTCCAACACGTTTGGTTAACCGGATGCGAGTGTGCATTAACTATCGTAAGTTTAAATGAAGCCAATACCCGCAAAGACCAACCACCTCACTGCAATCCTTAACCAGCTCATACATCAAATCCAACACACTCACCAACACGTCCTCACAACTTATTTAAAACTTTACACTCAACAGTCCAACCCACACCTCACCTCAACAGCCACACACCACACACTCCAACTATCACACTTCACACACCAGCTCACCCCACCACACAACTCACACACACCACACCACACACTAAACAACACCAGCTCATCCACCTACACTCACCCCACACTCCAAAACTAACACCTCTTTTCCACACTTCTCACTTCCCCTCAACACCCACTTCAACACAACCACCCCCTTCACTCAGCGCCACTCTCCACCCCCCACTCAACACTAGACCCCCTCATCTAACTTCAACCTACACCCATCGCGACTTGAACTCACCCCTACAACACTACATCAACTCTTCGCACTCCCACCCACCTCCCAACCTCTTTACACGCCTTCACACCACACCCCATTCTTACAACACTACCTGTCCCTACCCCACCCCACCCAACCCTTAATACCCACTCCCATCCTCACTTTACCAACCAGCCCCAACTTCTCACCCAAACGACTCTTCCACCACACACCTGTCACCATCACAACACACTTTAAAACACACCCAACTTCAAACTTCAAACCTACCAAACTTCACTCACAAACCACACTTCTACACCTTACACGCCCACCTACCACTAAACACTTCCATCCCTTCACCACCCTACTTAACAACACTTTTACCCTGCACCTCACTCACCTCAACTACACCACACTCCACTCCTAAACCACTCACCTCACCACACACCCAACCCCAAACAAACCTATCACACTAAGCTTCACCGCACCAACCTCAGTACTACAACACTCCTCTCATGCCCACCTCACAGCTCCACTAACCTCTACTACCTACAACTCCCCTCACTCACTAACTCACTCAACCTTCAAACCTCTCACCACTACTCCCTTCTCATACTTCAACCTTCTCCCATTACACCTCCCTTCTACACCACTCCTACTTCTTACACACATACCACGCACTTAACCTTACCTTCCACACCTTAAACCAAACACTCTCCATCAACCCCACCCAGACTCAACACCTCACTAACCACCCACATACTCACCTAATCCACTCTACCCAACCCCCTACACACACCACACACTACCACAACATCCCTTACACACAACTAAACATGCACTCTCTCTCCTCCCAGCACACACACACCACCACTCCAAAAACGTATCGGTTGACCACCGATAAGCGATATATCAGTGATATATCGGCCGCCAAGACCGATATTTACAACACTGATATTGACTTTAAAATACCCAATTGAGCATGGTATTGTCAACAATTGGGATGACATGGAAAAAATATGGCATCACACCTTCTACAATGAGCTCCGTGTCGCTCCAGAAGAGCATCCAGTTCTTCTAACTGAAGCACCTTTGAATCCTAAGGCCAATCGTGAAAAGATGACCCAAATAATGTTCGAGACGTTCAATGCCCCCGCTATGTATGTTGCCATTCAAGCCGTTCTTTCCCTGTATGCTAGTGGTCGTACTACTGGTAAGCATCTCATCGTCCTCTATAAGATGTTCAAATGCTGCAAGTTCTGTATATTGATCCAATATGCATCTTTCACACTTACCATTTTAATGTCAATTTACTTGGATTCATTCACATGGATTTGTGTTTTAGGAATGTATTATTGTTTACATGAACCTTTCGTTTTCTTTAATGCTGGGGTCAGATAATAGTTTCGGGTCATCTTAATCACCGCTTTTAAACCTATCTGACAAAATTTGTTCCCTTACAAAATTTCACTCATTTGTGGTCATTATATCTGTTAATTCCACCAATAATCAGAACATACAAATACTAAGGGCCCGTTTGGTGAACTACCCGGAATCACTAAGGGTTTCGGTATAGATATTAGGTGGAATGGAATTGGTATGTGTTTTGCATATCATTACCAACATTATTGTTTGGTTTAGGCCTTCGGTTTGAAAATTTATGTATCATATTTTCACCTTTGAATAAAAAAAGAAAAGAAATTGCAGAGTTGGCCATGAATGTCCATGTACACTATAATTGATATTCTTACTTTTTTCCCAGAATCACAACTTCGTTATTTTCAATCTTGAAAAAATATGATTACTTACCAAATTGTTAAAGAAAAAGGGATATTACATAAACCACAAAAGATGCACAACTCATAACCCAACAAATACACATCACCTGATTCTCATAAACCCAATTTACCACAGAGAGAGAAATTTTAATTGAACTCATCATCTTCTCTATTTGCAAGGTTCAACAAGGAGGGTCGAGGACGAGTACAAGGAAAGAGGTCCGATGACGGCGATGCACCAGCTTTGATGATAGTGATGACCACCCCCGGTGATGATTATTAACAACTCCGACAAGAGTGACGAGAAGAGAAACAAAACTACAAACCTCGATGGCTCAAAATATATCAAAAACGAGATTTAGCAAAGAAAGAAGAGAACAATTTTGTTTGATTTGTAAGACAAAATTAGAAATTGGAAGAGAAGGATGAGTTAAAATTTTAGAGAAAATAGGTGGAAAAAGAAAAAAAATGAAATAGATTGTGAAACCACCCACTTTTGTGTGGAATGAATCTATCATTCTACTGACACCATTTTGACACATATGATTCCCCATGTTTTGCACCAAACGATACTAACCATGAATGATTACATTCCTTTCATTCCACACCCTCAAAACAAACATGCCCTAAGTTTAAAGAAACAAAATGCCCTAGTGCTGAGAGCAATATAATAAGCCACAAAATGAATTTAAATTCAAACTAATCATCCAAACCTTTTTAAAACCTTATCAAATTTAAAAGTTTAAAATTTTTAAAAAAAAAATTGTAAAAAAATCTTAAATATTTTTACGAATAATAATGTAAAAAAGTTATTTTTTTTAAACAAAATTTAAAAACAAACAAAAATTAAAAAATATTTTTTTTTAAAACAAAGGTACAGTCCCAATTTATGAGGGTTACGCCCTTCCACATGCCATTCTTCGATTGGACTTGGCTGGACGTGACCTCACTGACTGTTTAATGAAGATCCTTACAGAGCGTGGGTATTCTTTTACCACTACAGCAGAGCGGGAAATTGTGAGAGACGTGAAGGAGAAGCTGGCTTACATTGCTTTCGACTATGAGCAGGAGCTCGAGACTTCTAAAACTAGCTCTTCTGTCGAGAAGAGTTTTGAGCTTCCTTATGGGCAGGTCATCACCATCGGTGCTGAGCGTTTCCGTTGCCCAGAAGTCTTGTTTCAACCATCCATGATCGGAATGGAAGCAGCAGGTATTCATGAAACCACATACAACTCCATCATGAAGTGTGACGTGTATATCAGGAAAGACTTGTACAGAAACATTGTGCTTAGTGGAGGTACAACTATGTTCCTGGGTATTGCTGATAGGATCAGCAAGGAAATTACCGCTTTGGCCCCAAGCAGCATGTAGATCAAGGTCGTTGCACCACCGGAAAGAAAGTATAGTGTCTGGATTGGAGGGTCCATCTTGGCATCACTCAGCACCTTCCAGTAGGTTTGTTTTGCAGTCATCTTTTTATTCCATTTCGTAGGTTGGTGTTGGTACTTTGTTTCTGATTACTGGGTGTTATAAATGATGCAGCGGTGGATTGCGAAAGCGGAATCGTGCACAGGAAGTGTTTCTAAGTCGTTTTTGAAGATATTCAACTTTCAACAGTTATTTTTCACGTGTTACATGATACTGTATGTCATAGATGTTTTTTCATGTTGGGTTGAGAGCGACTGAGACAGCTATTGTAACTTCCGCAATTATTTCATTTCAATCTCATTTTAGAGGCGTCATATCATCAATATTTCATTCTAAAGATTATGATTTTCATGCCTTCTGTATGCCATTTTCTTGCCCTTCTGAATAAGCTTCAATAGGCGATACCTTAGATTTATCCATCAAATCGTTCATCATGATCACACTGCTTAATTTGTTGATAGCTTTTGGATGGTATAAACTCGCCATTGTGATGCTAATCAGCTATGATTCTGGTTTATCAGATAACATAGGTCAAATCAGATAAACATAATGCGTCTATTGAGAGACGATTCACATTGTTCTGTTTCGGTTACAAGATATCTGTCTTAATCAAATGAAATGCTCATATGATTGGTCTTTGCACCTTTTATGTATTAGAACGTGTAAGTCGACGAGCCAAATACTGGTTGCTGATGTCTTTGCTCACTCAAATGTAAGGCAACCATGGCATATAAGATTAGTTTTCACATATATTTGACATTTTCCACCTGCATGACTCCATATGTCCATTATTTTTTTTTATCTTTCCCACATTTATAAGCAATAATTTCTGGTGAAATAGAAAGTTGAGAAAAGTTTGAAAAAGGATATGTTGTGTTTGGGTAAAAACATGATAACTATACCAAAAATGTAAGTTTTTGCTGGTAACCTAAAGTGCAAGTTTTAAGTACAAATTAGACAACAGTTACATATTGTTTAGCACGCAAGCTTATAAGGAACTTAAGATTATTATTTTTATAAAATAAGCTACTTTAAGAATAAGCTATGTTTGGCTAACAAAGATTAAGGGAGGCTTTTAGAAATATAATCTTTCATACACTTCAAAAATCAAATGCTACTTCGAGTAATGTAAAGTAAAATAAGCTTGCCAAACATACCCTTAGACTATATTATGTCATGTTTTAACGACATATATTGAATTGATTCGAAACATTAATAGATTATAGATCACTCAAGGACATTATCAGGAACGATTAAGTGAAAGGATCCCCGAGGATCAAAACATGAGCTAAAGATTATGAAGAGATAACAGTCTGATGAAAACAAACAATGACTTGAAACAAAACATGTTTTAACGGGTATAACTATCACTCATAACGTCTCCAACATACATACACTTTCAGCTAGTGTCCTTGTGTACAGATTTCCTTACATATAACAACTCTCTGATAGGTAAAAGAATAATGAGATTTCTTCAAAATGTGCCCTAAAAACTTATCTGTGAAATAAGGACTGCAGGTATGCATATCAGAGAAAACTGGCGGTCAAGAACGTTAGCTCAGGGTTGATGAAATTTTTTGATCAACAGAGCCTGCTTTAAACTAAGATTCACGGGTGGATATCTTCCAGATACCAGCTCTATATCCCAGAGACATGAGAGCCATTTCCCACACCATGTTCAGGATGCTTAATGGACTCACCTTGGATCCCGGAATTTCAGACCAGGTTACTGATAGACACCAAAATAAACTAACTCGACATCAAAGCACCACCTGTATAGACACCAAAAATGAAGTGTTAGATACACCGATGAAAGAGACGAACACCATAACTTGATGAAAAAGTAGCTATAACATAGGTGCGGCATGGGTTGGACAACATGTCAAATTCAAAGCAGGTTCTTTTAGGTGTCAAACCGGGCCGGGTCGATTATAAGAGAACTGTTATAAGCATGTTAAAGCATAAGAGAGTGAAATAAGCTTTTTACAAAAGAACATTGGATATGTCATGCTAATGTGCTAAATCACTCGTATGTTATTTAGCCAATTTTTTTTCATCTAAACTCTGAACTCAAGATATTTATGGAATGCTGATCAGTGAAAGCGATGTTTCTTTTATCTGTTGGTATTATAGTTGTTCCATTTGTTTGTTTTTTTGGAGTGTTTGGTTGGAATAAAAAGCCTTTCCAAAAAAATGAAACTATAAGGGTATGGGTCGATTACATTTTTGTGTAATCATCATTACGCTTAAGAACCGCCAAATTTCAATAATATAAAGCTAAAATAAATGAAACTTGTTTTTCTTATTTATCAAGAAACACAATTCATTACCAGTAGCAACACGATCTTTCCTATGAGGGGGCAAACACAATAAGTTGAAGGTGCTACTCTTTCAAACAAAATGGGGTCCCTTGATAAAGCTACAGATATTGAAGCATCTGGGTCTTGCTTGTTGTAAGATCACACAGTCCCGTTTTCTTTAAAATCATAACCAAATACAATTATTTATAGCAAAAGGAAAGTCAAAATGCAATCTTTACAACAAAATAAAAGGCAAAAAACAATCTTTATAGCAAAACAAAATTAATATTGGAATATTTACAGGAGAAGAAAAGTTAAAATACAATTTTATAACAAAAGAAAAGTAAATATAGAAATTGTCTATACAAACCTGAAGCTTTGCGGCAATATCTAAAACATTAAGGCCCTTGTCTCCCTCGAGACACAAAACATGATAAGCAACAAATTTTACTGTCCCAGAAGTTAACGATGCCTAGGCTTTTCTTGCTGGCTGGCCCCTTTTTCTTGCATCAAAAGGGCTGCATTTTCAGCAGCCGAACCATTTCTTAGCAAGGTGGTTACATTTTCACAGCCTTTACCCTGCACGAAACCAAATTAGTACAAACCATAAAGAGAAATAAGCAACATCATTTAACCCAAAACGTTAAAAATAATTGGGACAAATGATAAGCAACATTATTAATTGGGAGACAACATTGCCACCATCGTATTATAGTGTATCATAATCTATAAAACTATGCATGCTTCTTACGATTAGGCGTCATTTCGGGTTGTTCATTCGGTTGAGGCTGCCAATCAGGTTGTGCCTGTACTGTAGAACAACGGTTTCTAGCTTCTTTACCGCTACCTGGTTGTTGTTTATTGTTACAGGCAATTGAACTGCTGTTGTCTACATTAACATACAGAATCAAATTAATCCAAAATGCCTACTACAGATAATGATCTAAGAACAATATATATGTAGACAATAGAGCTATAGAAACCGCATACAGATTGTCTGATGTTCGATATTAGACGGAATAGCTCACTTGTTGTTTCGAAGCTGGTTATAACCAAGAAGGTGTATCTGTTTTTCTTTGCTGTATCTGATTTCTTCGCCACTACTTGGATTTTGTTTATCATTGCAGGCAAGTGAACTGTTGTTACCTGCATTCACATACAGAGTCAAATTAATCCAAAACGGTTACTACGGATAATGATCTAAGAGCAGTATATATGAAGAGAATAGATCCTTTATTTCAAGGAGGTCTTGTTTAGTTCTACTCCTGTAGCCCTTGCCACAGAATCAGAAACATAGATTTAAAGACCTGCATACACAAAAACGATAGAAAATAACATACAAAATCCTAAAGAAATAATCACATTAACTCTTTAACAATACAAAGTTCAGTCCTTTTTTAAGCACAAAATAATCTTTTTAAGGTAAAGGTTGTTCATACGACTGGTAATTTTGAACCACGGTTGTGATCATTAGTGACACAAACATGAGGGAACATATAGAAAGATTTCGAATGTTGCTTCTTAGAAACACCCACTGTATAACATTCTATGTCCGAGTCATACGGTAACTTCCTTTTAACAGTCTTATTTTTAGTTTTCATGACTCATATCGTTGGCTAATGATTAGAGGTATATGTTGAACGGCAGGTATGATTGGTAATTTTCAAATAAGAAAAATCCTATTCCTAGTTTTCATGGCTAATAACCTTGCCTAATGATTAGAGACATATGAACGACAACTATTTTCAAAGAATCCAAGTACATTCGAATACTATAATCATAGGCCATACGCAACACGAGAAAAACAAAGATAGTGAGTATAATATGCTAAATGAGCGAATAAAATTTTAAAACCCCACCTCCAACCCAAGGATCATAGCGATAGGGTTAGGGATAAGCAAGAAACCCAAAAATGTGACACAAACCTTACGATCACTTGTGTGATACATATTCACCAACCACAGCTTATTTCTATTGAAACTACTTTATTTGTCAAATATATTCCCTTTGGCCTAGGCACATATTGCACTACTCAAAACAATATTGCAGTACTATTAACTCAAACTAACATGCGGTCTACACTACTAAAAGTTCAATCCGAATAGGTAAGAATTATTGACGTTACTTTTTTAAATGTTGTAACAGAACCTTTCACCAAAACTGTCCAACTTTGTTTATAATAGTACTCAAGTTGCTGTGTTAAATGGGTATTTTTGCGTTTCTTATTCAAAATGGGTCAGTTTGAGTTAAAAACAGCATTTATAAAATTGGTAATAACAAACACCCCATTTGAAATGTGTTGAAAATGCAGAAAATGAACAACCCTTTGTTGCTATATCTGTTAACAGCAGGTAAAAAAATACATAAAAACCGGTTCCTAAACTTCCATTAGAAGTCATTTATATGGAGGTCTAAAAGACATTTTTTGTAGTAGTGTAGTAAACTACTCATGCAGAGGGGATTATTGAAAGTTTCTTTGTTTATATATTGTCCAAACAGAAATCACATGATATTCTATTGTAAAAGCTTAAACTTCAATGATTTAGTGTTCAATTGTGTTCTAGACCTATTCACTAGTGAATTTAGTGAACTTGATTTAGGATAAGGATTATTAATCATCTAATTGAGGTGATTGTGTATTTTACATTTGTTTCAAATGACACCCTTAATAATTGTATATTACCCCGCCTTCTCACAAGTTTTTTCTTTTTATTTTTGACACACACATTTTTTAGCTTAATTTTCTTTAAAACACAAATTTACAAATATTTTTGCTAAATAAGGAATTATTTAAGTTTTTTTAATTAAACATACTTAAATAAATGATTATAATTAAAAGAATATTACATAATAAAGAAACATTCTTTTTTCTTAAAATACAAAAGTTCCTAATTAAGGTTTTGCTTTATTATATAACAAATTATAATTTGTAAGGGTCACGATTTCCTCTCCTTTTTGAAAGTAATCTTAAAGATATTTAAGTCTTATTAAAATTTTAGAAGTTTGCAATTTAATGTTTAAAGACTGACAATCCAAGAGTCTTAGCCCAAAATATCCATTAACCCAATCATAGAGTCATTAATGGCCCGCGCATCATTTATAGTCTTTTCTTGTGGGCTATTTGTAAATCGGATGAAACATTGAGCATAATAATTGTTTATTTAAAAGAATGGGTAGTTAATTTCTAAAAGAATTAATTATCATAATACTGAAATTGAACATTCTATATTGTGATTAATTGTGTTATTCCAACATAAGTCGTAAACGAAAGTTTGTTTTTCTTGAAAAGACAAGCTGATATGTGCTTAATTACACATATCTTTTACCTTAAAAAACGAGCTTAAATGACAAAAAACAGACAAAAAAACTGCCAAATATATGTTTGTTTTGCATTTGTATTGTGCAGGAAGTGGATATCATCAAAAAGACAGAAAACCAAGCCAAAATGACAAAACTGAGCATGGAATGGAAAAGACTGTGCAAAATCAAGGCCAAAGTCCAAAAATGCCAAAGTCAGAGTCAATATTAATGAATCAGCAGTCAAACCGGAGCCGGAACTGAAGAATACTATTGGATGCAATCTTAACCCATCTGATGGGCCGGGAAAGCCCAATAGTATAATTATGAAGACTGTGAAGACCAAATGGGCCCTCAATCAATTACAACAGCCCATTTGTGTGCATTTGACAAAGACTGTGAAGACTTTGAAGGCCCAATCCTAGCCCAGTTACAGCCAATCTCAGCCATTGTACACACAAAACCCACTTCATAATGTTGTCTTATTAAAATTTTAGAAGTTTGTAATTTAATGTTTAAAGACTGACAATCCAAGAGTCTTAGCCCAAAATATCCATTAACCCAATCATAGAGTTAATAATGGCCCGCGCATCATTTACAGTTTTTTCTTGTGGGCTATTTGTAAATCGAATGAAACATTGAGCATAATAATTCTTTATTTAAATCGGATGAAACATTTCTAAAAGAATTAATTATCATAATACTGAAATTGAACTTTCTATATTGTGATTAATTGTGTTATTCCAACATAAGTCGTAAACGAAAGTTTGTTTTTCTTGAAAAGACAAACCTAGTCTCCTTTCCTTGTAAGTAAGAGAAAGACTTACTCCTATCTCTTTTCCTTGCTTGACAAAACTAAGATAGGATTACAATTGAATTTTTCTCATAATATTTAAACTCACTTTCAATCTTTCATTACCCTCTTTCATTTTTGAAATCTTTGAAAGAAAACGTATTTTATGTAACTAGAGAACATTTTTTCTATAGCTAACAAAATAATGGCATCTTGCACTTGTCAAAATGATGTATGAGTCTTAAATGTTAATAAGAGAGCTGCAACGAGTAAAGAAAATTACTAACATGTCTTTTAGGTATTTTTCTTACACTCACTTTATTCCTTAAGGTGCTAAACCCCCTTGTGGCTATGCAGGCCGATTAAGAAGGAATTGCATACTAAATGTTCATGTTAATGGAAGCATGAATGGCTAGTCCCTCATCTACATAAGTAAAACATCATATACTTTGTATAATACCTAACTACATTGCTACTTGTAGGCATTCTAAGAGAGTAGGAAAGTAAATAAATCTTTATTTGCTTTCTACTAGTGATGTAACACTTACAATGTTGACAAATACTGAAAAGACATACATGTAATGTTGTCTAATTCAGTGGGAGCAACAAACTTTATTTCCTTGTTAGGTACTCATATTATTTCTAGCTTGCCTTGAAATAATTCATTATTTTATGAATGTAAACAACCATAGTGTTAAGGATCACTGGATCTTATTCTATATGATAACATGTTGCCTTTCTGCTTACCGAAACATTATCTATAGAATAATAATGCGCAATTCCTTATGACACGCAATGGTTTGAAATCTACGTGTTTACTACTTTATGTCTTCTTAGGTCAAATACTTACCAATTTGGTTTATGTTAGATATTTGACCAAAACAGAATTAAGTTATCTAACAAGGAGACATAACACGTTTACTACTTTATGTCTTCTTAAGTTACCAATTTTGAAATTCCTTATTAAACGTAATGGTTCAAAATCAATGACTCATAACATAAAGTAGTAAACATGTTATGTCTTCTTGTTAGGACATGAACATGATGTCCTTGAATTATTTAAAGACTTATAATGTATTCTTGACGTGTTTTGTCTTTTTGTAAACACATGAACGTAAAGTTCTTGAACTATTCAAAAAAATATACGTTATAGCATGCACTTGGTTATAAAATACTGTGTTTTCAATTTCGCTCGACCCAATTGGTAAGTATTTGATCTAAACAAACTTAAGTTATTTAACGAGTTGTGTTATAGTCTCACAATCCCAATACTCATAGAATACCACATTATTATGGTATGTATAATGTGTTAAAATAAACTATATTTATATTGTTTAATTTCTGATAACTTTAATTGCTCTTCACCCAAAATCTATGAAGGTTAGAAAATTACGCGTGTCATGTATACACTCAATATAGTTCCAACCTAGAAGGTATTAAAGACATTATATGTTTATAGATAAGGATGAATCCCATTATGTTTTGATTAAAGTTCTGAAACTTGTTAAAATCTTATGAAGTGTGTTATTAACAAGCTGGAGATGAGAACTATAAATGTATTTTGTATGTCCTAGTTAAGAACAATTTATTGTTGCTTAAATACTTGGTATTTAGAGAATTATCTATACTTACAAAAGTAAGTGAGAGCATCTATAGATCTTGAAGATATTCAAGAACAAAATACATATCCTTCTGAATAGACATGCTGATGTCATATTAAGGTTAAACATGTAAATGTAGAACCAAAGTATAATGTAACTCTCATTCATAAATTCGCAAAGATACCTCATCACTACTAAGATAATTTAATATCAATGCTAGGGGATATAAGTTAAAGGATCTTAGCAAACCTGCTAAATACTATGATATATTATCACATCTTGGATCTAATAAATGTCTTACAACTATGAATGATAAGATGCAGTCCTTAAAAGACAATCAATGTTTTGAGCTTGATTGATCTTTTACCAAACAGTTAAATTGTGAGGTTAGGAATGAGTTTCTTTTGAAGAAAGACTCATAAGGACAAACTTGTGTACATATTTATGATAAGAGTTTTTAATCTTACTCAAGCAATTGACTGTGATTAAATCTTTCTATCTCTACGCATTAAATATATAAAGATGATTAATTATCATACATGTTTTCATGAATATGAAATATGGCAATTAGGTTTCATAACTCTTCTCTTAATGATTACCTTTGCGAGGATGGTGTTTAATCAAAAATATTTTTGAGTTCAAATAATTTTTATAAAATATACAAGATAAAAGAATCCAAATGTGGATTAGATCACACATCTAGGAGCTAAAATCTTACGTTTAATTATAATTTGATTCTGATTAAAATAAGATAACTCCAAAGTACCCCTGGCATCAAGTGAGAGCACTATGTTTGTTTCCTTAAAATTCATATGTTGTATAACATATTCAAAACATCTTTCCATCTAAGCGAGATGTTAATCACTTAGCTTGGAATGAAACTTCACTTGAGAATTTAAGAAATAAAACAAATGACTTTGGAATAAATGTTTATTGAAATAAACATATATGCAGTGATTGAGTCTACCATAATGCAATATATCATTGAAACTAATCTTAAAGTATACATTTCACTTGAAATAATTTAATACATGGATGGAAACCTTGAGTTTTACTAAGTATTTATCATGCACATTATATTGTGTATGAGATTGGTTGTTACTTTTGCACGAGTGAAAGATGAGCTGACAACAACAATATCCACTTAAGAGTATTTAGGTGACTGTTAAAATAAATGTTTACGCATTATATGAAGCATAGTGTTGTTTGTCTACAATGATGCTAGATGATACTCAATTCTAGTTAAGGAAGTAACTCATCATTTATGTTGATCCGGCTAACTAGATATGCTCAACCAACATTCTGGCAATACACATTAAAAGAATAAAAATACTTTACTTTTTGAGAAACCGCAAAGATGACTGTCTCAGATAGGTATGCTACTAACTTCAAATACCCTATAAAAAGTACCGTGACATTTATATACTATGACAATTGTAATAGCACACACATGTACAATAAGACACTCATCATATCATTCAAATCCTTCATAATTTATGAATTTGAAATAAGTATTCGTAAAGTTTACTCAGATAACTATTTAGTTGTCATGTATGGAAAGAGTTGAAAAGGTTGGAAACACTGGATTTCAAGTTACTAATTAGTCTCATGCATATCTATTTTTAATATTTGGATAATGGAATTTAAAGTAGTTGTATTAAATTAATGAATTGACATACCTGGTATGATCATTTTCATTTATACTATCGTGTTCTATATTTGTATTTTTAATCTTTGAATAATTTGATTATTCTAAATTCGTCCATTGTCAATTAAAAATATGGGAGTATTGTTAAATTAAGACAAATGTGAGTGTTTGGTTATACATTTTGAATATGTGGATTGTTCCCACCAAACTCACATGTTATTCATAAGGGATGCATATTAGACTTCCCCAAATTTTGATAATTACTTTTGGATCCTTGTCATGAGTAAGATATCAAAAATGGTTGTATTAATCATCCTTACACTTGAGATACAAGTTAATCTTGCATGTGTGTATATAACCTTTTGATTATAAGTCAAACGCTAACCTGAACAAGGTAGTTATAAAGGCTATTTTTGAAAGTGATGTGAAGGAGCATCCACGACACTTGTAGTCAATACATAATTTGTTCCTTCAATTGTCTAATGGCAGTATGATACCATTGGTGCGTCTCTAGAATTAATAACATAATTTTGTGGCCCCACCCAAAGTGTAATTCAAGATGATTCTTGATTACATTTGGTAGATCTAAATTGATTTCTATAACGAGAAACTAAATGGTTAAACTATATGGAATGAGTTAGATTAGATCACACATCTAGGAGCTAAAATCTTATGTTTAATTATAATTTGATTCTGATTAAAATAAGGTAACTCCTAAGTACCCCTGACATCAAGTGGGAGCACTATGTTGATTCCTTAAATGACATATGTTGTATAACATATTAAAAATATCTTTCCATCTAAGCGAGATGTTAATCACTTAGCTTGGAATGAAACTTCACTTGAGAATTTAAGAAATAAAACAAATGACTTTGGAATAAATGTTTATTGAAATAAACATATGCGGTGATTAAGTCTACCACAATGCAATATATCATTGAAACTAATCTTAAAGTATATATTTCACTTGAGATAATTTAATACATGGATGGAAACCTTGAGTTTTACTAAGGATTTATAATGCACATTATATTGTGTATGGGATTGGTTGTTACTTTTGCACGAGTGCAAGATGAGCTGACAACAACAGTATCTACTTGAGAGTATTTAGGTAACTGTTAAAATAAATGTATACGCATTATATGAAGCATAATGTTGTTTGTCTACAATGATGCTACATGATACTCAATCCTAGTTAAGGAAGTAACTCATCATTTATGTTGATCCTGCTAACTAGATATGCTCAACCAGCATTCTTGCAATACACATTAAAAGAATAAAAATACTTTACATTTTAAGAAACTGCAAAGATGACTGTCTCAGATAGGTATGCTGCTAACTTCAAATACCCTATACAAAGTACTGTGACATTTCTATACTATGAAAATTGTAATAGTATGCACATTTTAGAATAAGACCACTCATCATAGCATTCAAATCCTTCCAATTTGTGAATTTGTAACAGAAAAAAGATTTGTAAAGTTTAACATAGAGATGACTATTTAGTTGTCTTGTACGGAAGAGTTTTGAGAAGGTTAGAAACACTAGATTACAAGTTACTAAATTAGTCTCATGCATATCGTTTAATAGTATTTGATAATAGAGAGTTTAAAAGTAGTTGTAGCATAAAATAATAAATTGACATACTAGATATGATATTTTCATTTCAATACAATCAGGGTTTTCTATATTATGCATGTTTAATATCCTTGAATAAATTTAATTATTTATAAATTCGTTCCCTTGTCCAATAACAAATGGGAGTAATGTTAAATAACAAGGACAAATGTGTAATGTTTGGTTATACAATGTTAAGTGAATATGTGGAAGTGGTTCCCCACCAAACCCACATGTAATCTCATAAGGTATGCGAACATTGACTTCCCAAATTTATGATAATTCTATATGATCATTGTCATGAGTAAATATCAAAAAATGGATGGTATTAATCATCGCTACACTTGTTATACAAGTTAATATGCAGTGTTGGTAAACAACATTTTTATTAACAGTCAAACGTAACTGAACAAGGTAGATATAAAGGCTATTTTTTGAAAGTGATGTGAAGGGATATCCACGACACTTAGTCAATATACATAATTTGTTTCCTCCAATTTATCTAATGGTAGAAGATACCATATTGGAAGCCTCTCTCAGAAATTAATAACATAATTTTGTGGCCCCACCCAAAGTGTAATTCAAGATGATTCTTGATTACATTTGGTAGATCTAAATTAATTTCTATAATGAGAAACTAAATGGTTAAACTATATGGAATGAGTTAGGATCCATATCCATGGTTTAACGGTATCTGTAACAAGAGATGTTAATATCTATAAACCATTATACTGATATGTTTCTTGAAACCATAACTCAGGTATTTCTGGGAGCAATATAGTGTTCCTTGACGCTTTCTATTATTAGTATAAACATATGTACTAGGCTAACTCCCAAGTGAGAGTTGTTGGTTTGAGGTGGTTACGTGTAACTTTTAATCCTTGAATAATTTAATTATGAGCCTATCGGGGGCACACACAGATACACGAAGTGTACGTTTATTGTTTATTTAATATATGTAACTCGTTTATATTTATTAAATATATAATATGTTTCATGATATTTATTTGACGATCGTTAGTTAACCGTTAGACGTTATTAACCAACTTAATACTCATTAAATATAGAAGAGAAGGGCTTAAGTATCGAAAATAAAAACCCTTGTCCTCCTCCAAAAAGTGGCTAATTTTGGAGGATTCTAGATGGAGGGTTGTGTGCAAATTATTTGTGATAATGATAGTTTGTTATCTTTAAAGTTGATCTACAACTAGGGTTGAGGTGTTATATAAACACCCATACCTCTTCTCATCCTCTCATTCTATTCATCCATCACAAACAAGCATACGACATACCTTATACCCTATACACCCTACGCATGCTTGATACTAGTTTGGATAACAAGGAAACAATATCATACGCTTGTATAATAAATGCATGAATAATCTTCATGCATGTTATTTACATGCATTGCAAAGTCATAAGTAGGTTCTTATCCTTTGTTTTTAATAATCGGCTACAAAAGAAAACCCACAAGGGTTGTTTTTCCCGATCGTCGAATGCAAGAAAACAAGCATACCAAACCCTATTTTGTTAGTGGTATTTATTCGTGAAGCAAGCACTAGCATCCTAACGTGCTCGTGTAACGTGTAGTGTGAGCATACCATAGAGACGGTAATTTAACCGTTAAGTTCAATAATCAAGATCTCATAATAGTTTATTGATTTAACTCAATAAACAAAAGGTTAGTGAATTACTTTTTTAATTTATGTGTTAACCTATAATATCAAACTAGATCCAATCCGCTGCGTACTCGTAGTTAATTGGTTAACTAGTTTGTAAAATCCTAACAGATTCCTATGAAACTGTGTTAGAAGCAAATTTAAATAGTCATCTTAAAGTTGCTGTTATGATAAGTCAGGTGTTTGGCAATGGCTTGCCAATTGGTGTAATGATGTTCCGGCAAGGGGTCAATACCATTACTGTCCCACAGTTAACTAATCAAAGGAAGTATAAAGTTATGCAAGGAGAGTAACTTGGAATGAGGTTGTTTGGTATTCTCATATCATTCAAAAACCTTAATTCATATTTTGGCTGCAATACAAGGAAGATTTCCACTCAAGATGGACAAGCTATAAATGGTACAGTGGAAGGATAGATTTTTGTTCTTTTATGTGAAAGTTACCCCGATTCACATGAACATCTATTTTTCAAAGTTCTTATGTAGAAAAAGTATGGAAAGAAATGAAGAAAATGATGTTTCAAGATAACATGTATGAAAGTTGGGATGAAATAATTAGTAAAATGAGCTCCCTCCCCTCTTATGGATCCATAATGAGTGAAACAAGAGACTATTTAAAGATAAAAAAAGGGACCGGAAGGAATTATTGGTAATCATTAACTCAATAAGGCTCAAACTTGCTAGCTTAACAGTCAAGAATTCTAAACAAGTAAAGATGGTGGAAAATTGTTGACAAGTCAAAATGAATAAAAGACAATAAGAATGAAGATATCATCCATGAGTAGCAAGAATAAAATGAGAAGCCATAGAACGGGAAATAGTTATATATGGTGGAATGATGTGGTTAATTTGGAATATGAGGGTATTTGGAATTGGAATTTAGCGTATCACCTCGTAAACTGGATCTAGAAACCTTTTTGCACTTTTTCCTTCCCTTATGCAATGGATGTTTGGAGGAATCATTGTAATTGTGGACGTGTGGAAATTGCAGTTAAAGGCATTCTCTTTTTCCATAAGGTAGGTTTCTGCAACATATAAAGAAGTGTTTAGAAGATGGGTATTATAGGATTTCCCATGGGTTTTCACTACTTTTCACACTAAAGTTGATGATGTCATGATGCCTATGGTTTCTTTTCGTATCTATCTAATATGAGGATGTAGCTACATTAGTTAAGAATTAGGAGAGTACAAGGTGGTTATTATTCAGTTATTTGTGAGCAATCACGAATAAGCCACCTGTTAGAATAAGCAAATAAACTTTACCTAAAAAATAGAATAAACAAATAAGTACTTTAAAATAAGCAATCCTAAACATCTCTTAAAAGCTTTTTTGTGTGTGTAAACCGTAAAATACCAACGTGAATTTTTATTTGTCCCGTTTGTCATTGTAATTCTTCTTTTACATGTGAGTTACCAACTTATCCTATTTTTTGGTTCATTCGGTAACCCAAAAACTGCTTTTATAATTTTTTTGTCTAAGCTAGGAGGTTGGTTATGTAAGTGTTTATCTACTTAATATTAAGCACATAAGCACTTTTGAGTGCTTGGATACTGCTTAGATGCTTATTTTACTCTAGATTAAGCTATTGGAAATGAGCCACCTGCTAGGAAAGGGGATGAACACTTTAAAATATGCAATCCCAAACACCCCTTATGCTCTTTTCTTTCTTAAAAGCAAGAGCATATGAAAGTTGTGTGCGAAACTACCCTTTAATTAGTTTGATCATTAAGCGTAAATTACTATAGATTGTGCAAAACTAGTTAACTTATATTATTTTTTCGCATGATTATGCTCTTTTCTTTCCCAAAAGCTAGATCAGTTCCCAGTTTTATTCTTCTGATTTAGAATTTAAAATCACCAAAATTGCCAAAACCATCAATGACCGTCCATATCCCAACTAACCCATTTGTCTTGCACTTACCCAAATCATCCCATCAACCACTTATGTAGAAAACATTCTCGGACGTCTTTTTAAAACTCTTTCCAATGGTCTTAAAGCATTTGATTTTTTTAATTCACCCTCGATTTTCCAAACTTTATCTCGAGTCCTAATGTGTTTGAAAGACACTTCATATATTAACACATATGCGTAATGTTGACAAAGCATGGGATTTAATATAAAGCATTCACTAAACATATCCGTCATTACTTACCGTTAAATCAATTGGCATAATGCTATTAAGAATCGCAAAGTTTCAATCTTTTGACAAAACCCTTGAAGCATTTGATAAGTTAGAACTTAAATTATCTCTAGGAAATCCATTTGGTACCGAAGAGTTCAATCTTTTACTTTGAGCATTTTGCAAACAGAGGCCATACAAATTGCTGTACATGTATCAAGAGGCCATGCAATGGGTATTTCTGTCTATCATAACTATGGATTTTATCCAGGGTTGCACAAACTGTCGATGATTGGTGTTGTGATAAGGCTGATGCAATGAGGTATGCTTGTTGTCCGATAAATTAACACTCTTTTTTTACGATATATGTTCCTTGATATTTGGTCTTGCTAACCGCAGGTTTTTGTTTTCTGGGCCAGGATCTGCGAATATGCATGCTAGAAAAAAAAATAGCACCGAGCCACTGGTTAAGGTACACAATGCTCGAAGGTGTTTATATTTAATCAGTATGTTTCTCAAGACCACGTGAGACCCTAAGCTCATTGCGATTGAAGGAATTCCTCTGAGGGTCGGGATTTACTTTGTATAAAACTAATTATCTGCTTGTCACACTTTGACATAACAGATAAACCAATTTGAGTGTGTTTGAGATTTGCTCATTCTCGAGGTGGGAATACGCAGTTGTTTATGCTCTTGTGGTTGCACCATAGTCGATGGTGTCTTTACAAGATGGTAGATAGCATGGGTAGCTATCTAAGTGTTTCTTTTGGGAATAAATGGAAAGAAGTTGCTGTAATACATGGATTAACCGAAGTACATGAAGAAGATTTGAAGGCTTGTTATAAGCGAACAATTGACATGGTCAAGTTTTGCTATGATACAACTTTAAGACCTTGGTTCAAAGAAGAACCTTTGAAGTGTGAGAAAACCAAGAAGGTTGAAGGTGGTTGTGATCATGCCAAGGAAGAAAACCCACAAGAACATGATGGGTCGAGTAAGAATGGGTTAGGAGTTATAAGAGAAAACACACATGAATATTTTGAGAATGTTCAAAGAAGTGAGACTCGCTTTGATGTAATTTTGGAAGGTAACAATGATACGGATGTTGATCAAATGGCTGATCAAGAGGATGGAGCAAACACATTAGAGACAGATGACTTCGTGGTCATCACATAAGGAACCTTGTTGGAAAGGATGTCTATATACTTAGGGGGTGATTGTTGGACCTTAATGTTATAGAAGTAAATATTTAAGGTACTTTAGTATAAATATCTGCAAGTTTTGGTACAAATCTGAAACATAGTAAATGGGTTGGGTCATTTAGTTTGTTAGGGTTATATCAGTTAATTAAAAGGTTGTATCATTTACTTTATGAATCGGTATAACTGTCAAAAGACACCGATTCATTGTGTATAAATAGGTCAAGTGTTTGTAAACAATATCAATCAATAACAATTACTTTCTGTTAGTATAATACTCAGTTTCTACAGTTTTAATATCTTGTTATTTTGTTAAAACCTTGTTGTGCCAAACACCCCTGTCTCATATGAACTCAAATCAAACCATGGTGAATTACAAAAGGATACTGGAAACGAATTGGCTTTGGCACAAGCCTGTACAACAGTGGTATCAAAGCGGACGCTCTAAGTCTTGGGAGAAGCTAATTCATAACCGGATGCAGAAGGGTTTTGAGAAGGGATACTTGCTTAGGGAAGGTGCTGCGAATACGTTACCAAGGAACAGTCAAAAGAAGCAATCATCTCATGAATACAAAGAGTTGTTAAGGCGAAAGCTAAATTAAATTGAAGCATACAACTCCTCAAAAGGTCGTGCAGCAGTCAAGGAAAAAGGAGAAGGTAGTGTCAACACAACTAATGAAAAAATAGCTTGTTGCTACATATTCAGAAAATGAGGCCACATGTTTTGGAAGTGTCCAAATAAGAAAAACTCAACCACCCTTGAAGCCCCTACCATTGATAACCAATCAAAGGAACCAACTATGGTGCGCAACAAGGAAAGATTGAAATACCCCAAAAACGTTCATGTAAAAATTGACTATATGATCGAAGGTATAGATTTTTCAAATTGGGATAATATTTGGTATGTAGGTAGCGCATACAAGAAACATATGAGCCCAACCAAATCATTGTTCAAAAGATTGAAGAATAGTTTCAAGGTTGAAGGAACACAACATGAAAGGAAACTTGTTTTCTCTCATGGTATTGGAGAAGCAATTGTGGAGACAAGTGAGAAGAAAATAGTAATTCCCTGTGTGTTGTACATACCAGAAATAACACTAAATATGCTAAGTCTCGATCAGTTAATGGTACAAGGATTTGTGGTCACATATAGGTACAACAAGTGTCAGATCTCCTATATATTTGAAGAAGAAAGGGAAGGGTGTGATGGTGAAACTGATTGTAAAACATCCAAAAGAAGGTAACGGTTGTAATGTTGAAACAGAAAGTATGATTGCAAAACACAACAAGTATCTTGAAGAATACTTTGATTCAATAGATTCTAAAGACGAATGTCTACTAATCAAGGGTCTAGAAGAACTCAAATGGGACAGAAATATAGTGCAAGATTCCTTGGATGAAGATTATATAAGCGTAAATGGAACCTTATACGCTATTAAAGTAAATTCATTCAAATGGTTCATATCATTTCTTGATCTGATTAAAAATGATAGCATTGTGTTTAAGAATTAGGAAGTACTTAGAAAGAGGTTTGAAGATATGATTAACTAGTTTTACTTAATATATCTAAAACAAGATGCGTTAGAACCACTACCACCAGTCATATGGAATGTAAAGATCGATCTATTGGGTCTTTACAAGATGGTAGATAGCATGGGTGGCTATCTAAGTGTTTCTTTTGGGAATAGATGGAAAGAAGTTGCTGTAATACATGGATTAACCGAAGCACATAAAGAAGATTTGAAGGCTTGTTATAAGCGAACCATTGACATGGTCAAGTTTTGCTAGGATACAACTTTAAGACCCTGTTTCAAAGAAGAACCTATGAAGTGTGAGAAAACCAAGAAGGTTGACGGTGGCTGTGATCATGCCAAGGAAGAAAACCCACAAGAACACGATGGGTCGAGTAAGAATGGGTTAGGAGTTGTAAGAGAAAACACACATGAATATTTTGAGAATGTTCAAAGAAGTGAGACTCGCTTTGGTGTAATCTTAGAATGCAATAATGATACGGATTTTGATCAAATGTCTAATCAAGAAGATGGAGCGAACATATCAGAGACAAATGACTTCGTGGTCATCACATAAGGAGCGTTGCTGGAATGGATGTCTATAACATTAGGGGGTGATTGTTGGACATTAATGTTATAGAAGTAAATATTTAGGGTACTTTAATATAAATATCTGCAAGTTTTGGTATAAAACTGAAACATGAGAAATGGGTTGGTTCATTTAGTTTGTTAGGGTTATATTA
Source organism: Tanacetum coccineum (assembly GCA_026074375.1). Classification (NCBI taxonomy): domain Eukaryota; kingdom Viridiplantae; phylum Streptophyta; class Magnoliopsida; order Asterales; family Asteraceae; genus Tanacetum; species Tanacetum coccineum. Next base: position 43,565 of record BQNB010008643.1, read on the forward strand.
GTTAGTTAAAAGGTTGTATCATTTACTTTATGAATCGGTATAATTGTCAAAAGACACCAATTTATTGTGTATAAATAGGTAAAGTGTCTGTAAACAATATCAATCAATAACAATTACTTTCTGTTAGAATAATATTTAGTTTCTACAGTTTTAATATCTTGTTATACTGTTAAAACCTTGCTGTCCCAAATACCCCTATCTCATACGAACTCAAATCAAACCATGGTGAATTACAAAAGGCTACTAGAAACGAATTGGCTTCGGCATAAGCCTGTACAATAGTGGTATCAGATCGGGCATTCTAAGTCTTCGGAGAAGCCTATTCATAACCGGATGCAAAATGGTATTGAGAAGGGATACTTGCTTAGGAAAGGTGCTTCGAATACGTTACCAAGGAGCAGTCAAAAGAAGTAATTATCTCAAGAATGCAAAGAGATGTTAAGGCAAAAGCTAAATGAAATTGAAGCGTACAATGCCTCAAAAAGGCGTGCAACAGTCAAGGAAAAAGGAGAAGGCAGTGTCAACAAATCCAAAGAAAAAAAGGCTTGTTGCTACATATGCAGAAAACGAGGCCACGTGTTTTGGAAGTCTCCAAATAAGAAAAACTCAACCACCCTTGAAGCCTCAACCATTGATAACCAATCAAAGGAACCAACTATGGTGCGCAACGAGGAAATATTGAAATACCCTGAAAACGTTCATGTAAAAATTGACTATATGATCGAAGGTATAGATTTTTCAAATTGGGATAATATTTGGTATGTAAGTAGCGCATACAAGAAACATATGAGCCTAGCCAAATCATTGTTCAAAATATTGAAGAACAGTTTCAAGGTTGAAGGAACACAACATGAAAGGAAAATTATTTTCTCTTATGGTATTAGAGAAGCAATGGTGGAGACAAGTGAGAAGAAAATAGTAATTCCCTGTGTGTTGTACACACCAGAAATAACACTAAATGTGCTAAGTCTCGATCAGTTAATGGCACAAGGATTTGTGGTCACATATGGGCACAACAAGTGTCAGATCTCCTATATGTTTGAAGAAGACAAGGAAGGGTGTGATGGTGAAACTGATTTTGCAACATCAAAAGAAGGAAATGGTTGTGATGTTAAAACATAAAGTATGATTGCCAAACACAACAAGTATCTTGAAGAATACTTTGATTCAATAGATTCTAAAGATACATGTCCACTAATCAAGGGCCTAGAAGAACTCAAATGGGGTAGAAATATAGTGCAAGATTACTTGGATGAAGATTATATAAGCGTAAATGGAACCTTGTATGCTATTAAAGTAAACTCATTCAAAAGGTTCATATCTTGTCGTTGGCACGAGTCATAAATTTTAACCAACTCATGTGCATCTTTGTATATTGAAGGCCAAAAGAATCTGGCATCAAAGACCTTTTTGGCGGTGAGATTTGCACCGTGATGTCCCGGTGGGTCCAATTATGCAAGCTTTTCTTTTTTTTTTAGATTGTCGAGAGCTCTCTTTGTCGTGCACACACCGCCGGGATCATTTTGATCCGCACAGATTTTGTAAACGAAAGGGGTCATCCCAGAAGTAGTGTTTGTTAATTTTGAAAAAATTGTTTTTCTGTTGGGTGACATTCCTTGACAATGAAGTCCGCATGGTTAGTTTGCGAAATCTGCAAACATGAGGGTACTATCACACGAACGAGGTACGATCCAAGAGTTTCAAGAGAAGAATGTTTCTGTGACTTTCTTGTTCTCGTGTTTATCTTGATGAGGGGGGGGCGGGTTCTAAGGTCTGGACAGATGATCGGCGGCCGATTCTCTGCTCTTTTTTGTCTCGAATGACAAATCGAATTCTTAGAGCAAAAGATCCACGCATCAGTTTGCTAAGCATCCTTCTTAGCGAAGAGATACTTTATAGTAGTAATGGTCGGTATACACTATGATCTGGACAAAAGAGATATGAGAATTTCTCAAAGGTACACTACGGCAAGTAATTCTTTCGGTCGTAGTGTAGTGTGTGGAGCTTCAGTCTTGGTTTGTGCTGGCTAGTGAATTGGTTGGAAATGCTTATTTTTTCGTTGATAGCCTAGAGACTGCCCCAATTGCAAAATCGCTGATCTCACATTAGTTGAAGGGATAGTCCCCAGTTCGGAGCATCAAAACGGACCTTCAGTCTATTTTTTTTAAAGTGTATTACAAGTTTTAAACTTTCAAGAAACAAGGTTTGATCATCTTTTACCAATTCGAAAAATTATTAAATCTTTCTTCTATTAATCAAGTTATGTTTTAAATCCTTGTCTTAATTATGTAATTAGTAAATTGATGGATTAGGGCTAATTGAGTTTTGTATTAATGAAGTAGTGATTATATAATAATGATTAGGGGTGTTAATTAGGATGTGGGAGAGTTTAATTAGACTTAATAGTGGTAAATTCGTAATTGAATTTTGGGCAGAATTTTAAGTCACCTTGTGAGAGTCATAACTCGGTCATACGAATAGCTTTTATTGATTTTCTTGAGCCTAAAATTATCTACAAAGAGTCTACTTTCCAACCCAGGTGGTTTCAAGGATTAAAAGTGAGTGGAAGTCAGTCAAAATAAATTTACAATATTCGTTGTCGAATCTAAGTTTTAGGGGCACATTCTGGGTTGTGATTACGAGGTCGAAAACCATATCAAAACATATTTTTAATTGATGGGATTGCTGCAGTAGTAAGTTCAAGATGTCTATGAATTTTTGGAATTTTTGTAGATTTTTCCCATGTGTCTAAATGGGTCTGGTTAAGCGAAAATTTTGAGTGGTCCAATCTGGTCAATTTCTGAACACTTTGTGATGTCGAAATGCAGTACGAAGGTCTAATTGGATCATTTTGTATTGTATTAGTTATCGTGAAGTGACTACAAATTTCTGCCATAATCTAGCAAATTGAATATAGGGATAAAAAGAGTTTTGGGTTTAAATAAGATTCGGGTCACGTAGTGGGAAGTCTACAAGTGTAGGTTAGACATTACAACTCCATCAATAGAAATGTTACATGAGTTAGGACTATAAAGTCTTTATCATGAGTAACCCGTTAGTTGTATTGTGTAGATTTTGCTTGGATTTTCGTGCGCATTTGAAAAGTTTCAGGTGAGTATTCATATGTTTTTTGGGGTGAAAATGATATTAAGTTGTTTGAAATGTTTTATATGCTGCGAATATTGGTTTAAATTGGTTTTCGGACATTACTTGATATTGTATAACTTATGTGAATGCATTGTTGGATCGGAGGGGTACGCCTACCCATGATGGATTGGAGGGGTATGCCTACCCGAGATGGAATGGAGGGATACACCTATCCCATGTATGTGTGGTACATTCTGCGTGAGCTTGGTTGCTTATAGTGTGAGTGCTAATCTAAGCCCAAATGTGTAATTAATTATGTGATGATTTTTAATTGTTGCATTTGTGTATAATATTCTTGTATGTCATAATGATTATAATTCGCAGCAAGAGTAAGTAATTTATGTTAAACATGTGAATCTCACAAACCTTATTGTTGATGTTTTTAAGTATCATTTTCAGGTGAGCATAGTGAGGCTAAGGAGGCTAATTTGCGTGGCTAGAGGGACTTTAGAATTACCTTCATTTTGGAACCTTCTTTGCTAGAGACTACATTTTATATTTTCGTACTTTGGTTATTTTGATTTATCATGGTGTTATGTTTTTATTTATTTTCTATGTCTATGTATTGTGTGTGCAATTAACCTCAATACAAGACCACTCTTCTGTTAGGTGTCGTCATAACACTTTGGATTTTATTTAGTTGCATTACTAGTTACTCTCTATTGTTGACACCAATGTGTTGTGATGATGCCTATCTTATTACGCCTCGCATTTCCGCCTTGACGGGGTGTGATATAAGGTACCTAAAAAGAAAAACTAAAAATGAAAATTTTCAATGGTCATACTCATATGCGATTACAGTCATTACACACATAAGAAACTTATTTTAATTAAACTATCAGGTCTAACTAAATTGCTATTTTTGTTTGTTCTAGATAAGTCTTTAAAGCATAAGTAACTTCTATTGTGAAACTTTTATTTAAATAGAACGCTCTAACAATCAAAATAAAGATCCAATTACGATATTTGATCACTATATGAGTCAAAATCAAATCAGTTTTAGATCAAAATCACACTTTAAATACATATTATAGAGATTTCATTCTCTTGGCCAACATACTAAACTTATTATTAAACACTGCATAACATTATAGCAGATTGGCTATTATCATCTTTACCAATACAAATGTAGTTCAAATATGAGAACTAGTGAACTACTCGTGCAGAGGGGATTTTTGAAAGTTTCTTTATTTATATATTGTCAAAACAGAAATCACATGATATTCTATTGTAAAACCTTAAACTTCAATGATTTAGTGTTTAATTGTGTTCTGGACCTATTCTCTAGTGAATTTAGTGAATTTGATTTAGGATAAGGATTATTATTCATCTAATTGGGGTGATTGTGTATTTTACATTTGTTTCAAATGACACCCTTAATAATCGTATATTACCCCGCCTTCTCATAAGTTTTTATCTTTTTATTTTTGACACACACATTTTTTAGCTTAATTTTCTTTAAAACACAAATCTACAAATATTTTTGCTAAATAAGGAATTATTTAAGTTTTTTTAATTAAACATACTTAAATAAATGATTATAATTAAAAGAATATTACATAATAAAGAAACATTCTTTTTTCTTAAAATACAAAAGTTCCTAATTAAGGTTTTGCTTTATTATATAACAAATTATAATTTGTAAGGGTCACGATTTCCTCTCCTTTTTTAAAGTAATCTTAAAGATATATATCATAAAACAATGTTGTCTTATTAAAATTTTAGAAGTTTGTAATTTAATGTTTAAAGACTGACAATCCAAGAGTCTTAGCCCAAAATATCCATTAACCCAATCATAGAGTCATTAATGGCCCGCGCATCATTTACAGTCTTTTCTTGTGGGCGATTTGTAAATCGGATGAAACATTAAGCATAATAATTGTTTATTTAAAAGAATGGGTAGTTAATTTCTAAAAGAATTAATTATCATAATATTGAAATTAAACTTTCTATATTGTGATTAATTGTGTTATTCCAACATAAGTCGTAAACGAAAGTTTGTTTTTCTTGAAAAGACAAAGCTAGTCTCCTTTCCTTGTAAGAAAGAGAAAGACTTACTCCTATCTCTTTTCCTTACTTGACAAAACTAAGATAGGATTACAATTGAATTTTTCTCATTATATTTAAACTCACTTTCAATCTTTCATTACCCTCTTTCAGTTTTGAAACCTTTGAAAGAAAACATATTTTGTGTAACTAGAGAACATTTTTTCTGTAGCTAACAAAATAATGGCATCTTGCACTTGTCAAAATGATGTATGAGTCTTAAATGTTAATAAGAGAGCTACAACGAATAAAGAAAATTACTAACATGTCTTCTAGGTATTTTTCTTACACTCACTTTATTCCTTAAGGTGTTAAACCCCCTTGTGGCATTGCAAACCGATTAAGGAGGAATTGCATGCTAAATGTTCATGTTAATGGAAGCATAAATGGCTAGTCCCTCATCTACATAAGTAAAACTTCATATAATTTGTACAATACCTAAGTACATTGCTACTTGTAGGCATTCTAAGAAAGTAGAAAAGTAAATAAATCACTATTTGCTTTCTAGTGGTGATGTAACACTTACAATGTTGACAACTCTAGTGGGACCTTTTCATTTTACTACTGAAAAGACATACATGCAATGTTGTCTAATTCAGTGGGAGCAACAAACTTTATTTATTTGTTAGGTACTCTAATTTGGTAATTTTCTATCATATTGTATATTTTATTATTACGTATATAATATAATACGTATATAAACCAGGAAGTATGATTCCCGGGTCGTTATCCCCTAACGATTTGTGAAATTGAAACCACGTTTGATGTTCGGACAATGATTTGAATTGAAGACAAAGATTGATTTGATTATCTTCTTTTAAAAATTAAAATAAATAAATTATAACAATTAAGCTCAAAGACAAATAACGGGAAACCAAACTTTAACTAAAAACGCAAAACGGGACCCCTAAACTAAGGTTAAAAACCCTAAATTTCTAAAATTAAACCTAACTTAAATTTTTCTTTTTAAATGGACTCTATTTGACTAAAAATTAAGTTTAAAGAAAACTAGAACAAAAACAGAGTTGAAATGAGCTTTAAAACACAATCCCGTTCTTTAAAAATCAAAATTTTGCAAATTAGACCCTACGATAGCAAAACTAATTTTCCAATAAACTTTATGATAAAAGAAAATTTTCTAAAAAAAATTATATTTTTTTGATTATTTTTCTATTTTTTTATGATTTTTTAAAGTTTTTAATAAAAATAAATGTTTAAAAATAGAAAAAATACAGAAAATAGCTTGAATTAATTAGATCCTAGGAAAAATAAGCTTGATATCACGGCTTAATAAATATGCTGCGAAATAAGCTATAACAGCTTATAAGGCTTATTGGGCTAAAATGAGTATAAGAATTAAATTGTGTAAGAGTCTAACAAAAAAGACCCCAGGGCGCAGTGGTAGTGAGTGTGGTGTGTGTTATAAAAGGTTTGAAAGTGTTGAGGTCGGGGGTTCGAGTCTTGCTCACCCCCGATTTCCACTTTCCCCTTTGTTTTTGAAAACTTATAAAAGCAAAGTTATAAAGCTCCTAAAAATAAGCATTTTTAATAAAAGCAACTTTTTATGAAAAGCCCTAAATAAGCTAGAAAACAGCTGAAAAGTAAACAGTTACTAATTAACTCATTTTTTTAGAATTTTTCTAAAACTAATAAGCTATAATACTAAATAAGCTAAAGCATATGACAATTTAAGATACTAATAAGCTAATTCTAACCTAAAGAGCTAATTGAATAAGAATAAGCACACAGAATAATTCATAAGCTAGTAATTCAAAGTAAGCACTTATGAAAAACTCTTAAAACCAAACAGTCCTTAAGACACACTTTGAGCTTAAAATTAAGATAGAAAATAAGCTTTTTAAGAAGTGAAACTTGGTTTTTCTAGAAGATTAGCTTAAAGACTTCTAAGATCAACTTTTTGAAAAGACTTTGGAAAAACTATAGCTTATTGAAAAAGCTTAACTAAATAGACAGTTTACTCAGCTTATGCTGAGTTTGGTTTTGAAAAATGAAAAGACAAAATGCTTATTTAAAAGCTAAAAACATATGACTAATTAAGCTTAATTTTGAAAACTAAATCTAAACTAATGAAATATGACCTAAAAGCTACTTATAATTTGAAAATCAAAAGCTAAATGCTATTTTTACTCCTTAAAAAATTATGCTAGAAAATGGAAGTTTGCTATTGTAACTGTTGATGAAATTACCACAATTGTGACCAAACTTAAACTAGACAAAATACAGACCTACAATTATTTTATAACACTCTTAAAACTCATGCCTAGATACAAATTAAGCAAAGACACTAACTAAATCTGAATTAAGCTAATTATGCAACTAAAACTAGACAAATTATGTCCCTATGAAAACTTAACTCAAGAAAACTGAATTAACCCTATAATGACCTATGATACTAGCTTAAACAAACCTAAATAAGAGTTTTAAAACAAACTTTGAAGACCAAAAGGCCACAAGCGGTACTAACTACAAGTTAGTATTGCTGTGCCAAACACCCCCTTAAAATTTATGAATTTTATTTTTAGCTGACTACAATGAGTTTTAATGAATGCAACTTTAATACCAGATTTCAAACAGCTAAAAACAATCCTTATGAGCTTAAACTAACAATTAAATAATCTAGAATCATTAAGCTACCAATCTATGCTACTTATTTTTAAGTTTTTATGATTTTTAGATATTAAGGACAAATTAAAAAAAACTAAGTTCTAAAATACTATAGCTAGAAACAGATGTTGAAACATGATCAATAAGCTTAATAAAATAGGTAAAAACCTCAAATAAGCTAGTTAATAAAATAAGCAAAAGCTAAACTAGAAGATTAAGACAAAAATATGAAATATAAGACTTACAAGCTGCCTTAGCTAAACAAAGGCTATAACAGGCTCAATTGAGCTATCTACAAGCTCTGGCTTATTGTAAATAATCCAGTAAAAGTCCATATGAGCTCTTCCAAAGTAAGCTCTTCTTCCAAAAGCTCAATAATCCAAATAGCTAAGGTATTTAAGCTGTTTTTAAAGTTTCAGTAGATTAAATGACTAAATTAAGCTCAATTTGAGCTTAGAGACTCAAAGAGCTTGTATGAGCTTATTAGTAGCTTATGAAACAGTAGCATAAACTTTTAATAGAAATAAGAGCTTATAAGTGAAAACAGTTTATGAGAACTAAATTATGATTTTATTAATGCTTAAAACTGATTACAATACTTAATAAAAGGAAATTACAAGAGCTTAAAAGAAAATTACAATTTTAAACTAAAAAGTTACATAAGCTATTTTAAAAACTAAAGAAAAATGCAGAAAAAGAAGATGACAATGTGAGAGTGAAGGAGTCCTTTTATAGCTGCCAGGAGAAGCTTATAGGTGTCAAGTCCTTCACATGCTCCCTTGAATCCTGTCACTCCATTTCTTTTAATGATTGGATCTCCATTGTTGTCAGTTAGATTAAATTTTAGTTCACATGGATTGCCAGCATGGCAATCCGTGATGTGACACTCCTGTGCTTCTTTCGTGAGCGTTTTAGTGCAAAAACCTACTCCTTGGTGTGTTTCCTTCCTTGTATGTGTGTCATTCCCTTTTGGCAATTGACCAATGGGAGCCTTGGATGATGTATAACTCTACCAAGGTGTACCTTTTCACTTTAAATGCTATGCCACATAGCCAATTTGAATTACCCCTGTGTTTTGACTCGAGGTTAAATAAAGATGATGGGTGAATAGTAGAAACTACTTTTCCTGCGTCGTCTCTTTTTATAAAAAGGGTTTTTGGCTTTCTTTGACCAGGGCTTTGACTTGGGCTTATAAAGGGTTTTGGGCCGGTGTTGCGGTTATCAGGAAATGGGCCATGGGCTTTAGATTTGTTATAAGGAAGTTAACGGGTGTTAACTCTTATAATTAAAAGATTTAACACCGTTAGGGTTTAGGGACCCTTTTTGCAATTTTGTTAAATATGAGGGACTGATTTGGTAATTTTGGACTTTGTCTTTTTGTGTTGACCATGTTTAACTGAAGGTTGACTTGCGTTGACCACTGTTAACTTTTGATAGCATTCTCCCGGCTCTATGTGTGCTCTTCCGTTCCCGTGTCCGTGTTTGTCCGGTTTTGACCATTTTCTTGAGATTTTTGCAATATCCGTACCTACACAATCACAAAGACAAAGACAAAACAAGCAATATACAAACATTTAAAGCATAATTTTGTCGTTTTAGGGCCATTTTTGTCATAAAACGGATATGTGTTTTCACACATATCATACTCATATTATTTCTATCTTGCCTTAAAAAATTCATTACTTTATGAATATGAACAACCATAGTGTTAAGGATCACTGGATCTTATTCTATATGATAACATGTTGCCTTTCTGCTTACCGAAACATTATCTATAGAATAATAATGCGTAATTCCTTATTACACGTAATGGTTTGAAATCTACATGTTTACTACTTTATGTCTTCTTAGGTCAAATACTTACCAATTTGGTTTATGTTAGATATTTGACCTAAACAGACTTAAGTTATCTAACAAGGAGACATAACATGTTTACTACTTTATGTATTCTTAAGTTACCAATTTTTCAATTCCTTATTAAACGTAATGGTTCAAAATCAATGACTCATAACATAAAGTAGTAAACATGTTATGTCTTCTTGTTATGACATGAACATGAAGTCCTTGAATTATTTAAAGACTTATAACATATTCTTAATGTGTTTTGTCTTTTTGTAAACACATGAACGTAAAGTTCTTGAACTATTCAAAGAAATATACGTTATAGCATGCACTTGGTTATAAAATACTGTGTATTCAATTTGGCTCGACCCAATTGGTAAGTATTTGATCTAAACAGACTTAAGTTATTTAAGGAGTTGTGTTGTAGTCTCACAATTACAATACTCATAGAATACTACATTATTATGGTATGTCTAATGTGTTAAAACAAACTATATTTATATTGTTTTATTTTTGATAACTTTAATTGCTCTTCACCTAAAATCTATGAAGGTTAGAAAATTGCGCGAGTCATGTTTACACTCAATATAGTTCCAACCTAGAAGGTATTAAAGATATTATATGTTTATGGATAAGGATGAATCCCATTATGTTTTGATTATTGTTTTGAAATTTGTTAAAATCTTATGAAGTGTGTTACTAACAAGCTAGAGATGACAACTATAAATGTATTTTGTATGTCCCAGTTAAGAACAATTTATTGTTGCTTAAATACATGGTATTTAGAGAATTATCTATACTTACAAAAGTAAGTGAGACCATCTATAGATCTTGAAGATATTCAAGAACAAAATACATATCCTTCGGAATAGACTTGCTGATGTCATATTAAGGTTAAACATGTAAATGTTGAACTAAAGTATAATGTAACTACTTCATAAATCCGCAAAGATACCTCATCACTACTAAGATAATTTATTATTAATGCTAAGGGATATAAGTTAGAGGATCATAGAAAACTTGCTAAATACTATGATACATTATCACATCTTGGATATGATAAATGTCTTACAACTATGAATGATAAGATGCAGTCCTTAAAAGACAATCAATGTTTTGAGCTTGATTGATCTTTCACCAAACAGTTAAACTGTGAGGTTAGGAATAAGTTTCTTTTGAAGAAAGACTCATAAGGACAAACTTGTGTACATATTTATGATAAAGAGTTTTTAATCTTACTCAAGCAATTGACTGTGATTAAATCTTTCTATCTTTATGCATTAATTATATAAAGATGATTAATTGTCATACATGTTTTCATAAATATGAAATATGGCAATTAGGTTTCATAATTCTTTTCTTAATGATTACCTTTGCGAGGATGGTGTTTAATCAAAAATATTTTTGAGTTCAAATAATTTTTATAAAATATACAAGATAAAAGAATCCAAGTGTGGATTAGATCACACATCTAGGAGCTAAAATCTTACGTTTAATTATAATTTAATTCTGATTAAAATAAGATAACTCCTAAGTACCCCTGACATCAAATGGGAGCACTATGTTTGTTTCCTTAAAATTCATATGTTGTATAACATATTAAAAACATCTTTCCATCTAAGCAAGATGTTAATCACTTAGCTTGGAATGAAACTTCACTTGAGAATTTAAGAAATAAAACAAATGACTTTGGAATAAATGTTTATTGAAATAAACATATGCGGTGATTGAGTCTACTACAATGCAATATATCATTGAAACTAATCTTAAAGTATATATTTCACTTGAGATAATTTAATACATGGATGGAAACCTTGAGTTTTACTAAGGGTTTATCATGCACATTATACTGTGTATGGGATTGGTTGTTACTTTTGCACGAGTGCAAGATGAGCTGACAACAATAGTATCTACTTGAGAGTATTTAGGTGACTATTAAAATAAATGTTTACGCATTATATGAAGCATAGTGTTGTTTGTCTACAATGATGCTAGATGATCCTCAATCCTAGTTAAGGAAGTAACTCATCATTTATGTTGATCCTGCTAACTAGATATGCTAAACGAGCATTCTTGCAATACACATTAAAAGAATAAAAATACTTTACATTTTGAGAAACTGCAAAGATGACTGTCTCAGATAGGTATCCTGCTAACTTCAAATACCCGATAAAAAGTACTGTGACATTTCTATACTATGACAATTGTAATAGTATGCACATGTAGAATAAGACACTCATCATATCATTCAAGTCCTTCACAATTTGTGAATTTGAAACAAGTATTCGTAAAGTTTACTCAGATGACTATTTAGTTGTCATTTACAGAAAGAGTTGAGAAGGTTGGAAACACTAGATTTCAAGTTACTAATTAGTCTCATGCATATCTGTTTTTAGTATTTGGATAATAGAATTTAAAGTATTTGTATTAAAATAATGAATTGACATACCTGGTATGATCATTTTCATTTTTACTATCGTGTTTTATATTTGCATGTTTAATCCTGGAATAATTTAATTATTCTAAATTCGTCCATTGTCAATTAACAATATGGGAGTATTGTTAAATTAAGAAAAATGTGAATGTTTGGTTATACATTTTGAATATGTGGATTGTTCCTACCAAACTCATATGTTATTCATAAGGGATGCATATTGGACTTACCCAAATTTTGATAATTACTTTTGGATCCTTGTCATGAGTAAGATATCAAAAATGGTTGTATTAATCGTCCTTACACTTGAGATACAAGTTAATCTTGCATGTGTGTATATAACTTTTTGATTATAAGTCAAACACTTTAAATGCTATTTTTGAAAGTGATGTGAAGGAGCATCCACGACACTTGCAGTCAATACATAATTTGTTCCTCCAATTGTCTAATGGCAGTATGATACCATTGGTGCGTCTTCGGGAATTAATAACATAATTTTGTGGCCCCACCTAAAGTGTAATTCAAGATGATTCTTGATTACATTTGGTAGATCTAAATTAATTTCTATAACGAGAAACTAAATAGTTAAACTATATGGAATGAGATAGGATCCATATCCATGGTTTAACGGTATCTGTAACAAGGGATGTTAATATCTATAAACCATTATACTCATATGTTTTTTGAAACCATAACTCAGGTATTTCTGGGAGCAATATAGTGTTCCTAGACGCTTTCTATTGTTAGTATAAACATATGTACTACGCTAACTCCCAAGTGAGAGCTGTTGATTTGTGGTCGTTACGTGTAACGTTTATACGACTAGAAATATATGAGCCTATCAGGGGCACACACAGATACACGAAGAGTACGTTTATTGTTTATTTAATATATGTAACTCGTTTATATTTATTAAATATATAATATGTTTCACGATATTTATTTGACGATCGTTAGTTAACCATTAGACGATATTAACTAACTTAATACTCATTAAATACAAAAGAGAATGGCTTAAGTATCAAAAACAAAAACCCTTGTCCTCCTCCAAAAAGTGGCTGATTTTGGAGGATTCTAGAAGGAGGGTTGTGTGTAAATTATTTGTGATAATGATAGAGTTGGGATAAGTTACAAACTTGAAGATTATCTTTAGAGTTGATCTACAACTAGGGTTGAGGTGCTATATAAACACCCATACCTCTTCTCCTCCTCTCATTCTATTCATCCATCACAAACAAGCGTACGACATACCTTATACCATATACACCCTACGCATGCTTGATACTAGTTTGGATAAAAAGGAAACAATATCATACGCTTGAATAATAAATGCATGAATAATCTTCATGCAAGTTATTTACATGCATTGCAAAGTCATAAGTAGGTTCTTATCCTTTGTTTTTAATAATCGGCTACAAAAGAAAACCCACAAGGGTTGTTTTTCCCGATCGTCGAATGCAAGAAAACAAGCATATTAAACCTTATTTTGTTAGTGGTATTTATTCGTGAAGCAAGTACTAGCATCCTAACGTGCTCGTGTAACGTGTAGTGTGAGCATACCATAGAGACGGTAATTTAACCGTTAAGTTCAATAATCAAGATCTCATAATAGTATATTGATTTAACTCAATAAAGAAAAGGTTAGTGAATTACCTTTTTAATTTATGTGTTAACCTATAATATCAAACTAGATCTAATCCGCTGCGTACTCGTTGTTAATTGGTTAACTAGTTTGTAAAATCCTAACATATTCTTATGAAACTGTGTTAGAGGCAAATTTAAATAGTCATCTTAAAGCTGCTGTTATGATAAGTCAGGTGTTTGGCAATGGCTTGCCAATAGGTGTAATGATGTTTCGGCAAGGGGTCAATACCATTACTGTTCCATAGTTAACTAATCAAAGGAAGTATAAAGTTATGCAAGGAGAGTAACTTGGAATGAGGTTGTTTGGTATTCTCATGCCATTCAAAAACAATAATTCATATTTTGGCTGCAATACAGGGAAGACTTTCCACTTAAGATGGACAAGCTATAAATGGTATAGTGGAAGGATAGATTTTGTTCTTTTATGTGAAAGTTACCCCGATTCACATGAACATCTATTTTTCAAAGTTCTTATGTAGAAAAAGTAAGGAAAGAAATGAAGAAAATGATGTTTCAATATAACATGTATGAAAGTTAGGATGAAATAATTAGTAAAATGAGCTCCCTCCCCTCTGATGGATGCATAATGAGTGAAACAAGAGACTATTTAAAGATGAAAAAAGGGACCAGAAGGAATTATTGGTAATCATTAACTCAATAAGGCTCAAACTTTCTAGCTTAACAGTCAAGAATTCTAAACAAGTAAAGATGGTAGAAAATTGTTGACAAGTCAAAATGAATAAAAGACAATAAGAATGAAGATATCATCCATGAGTAGCGAGAAGAAAATAAGAAGCCAAAAAATAGGAAATAATGATATATGGTGGAATGATGTGGTAAATTTGGAATATGAGGGTATTTGGAATTGGAATTTAGCGTATGGCCTCGTAAAGTGGATTTAGAAACCTTTCTGCACTTTTTCCTTCCCTTATGCAATGGATGTTTGGAGGCATCATTGTAATTGTGGACGTGTGTAAATTGAAGTTAAATTCATTCCCTTTTTCCATAAGGTAGGTTTCTGCAACCTATAAAGAAGTGTTTAGAAGATGGGTATTATACGATTTCCCATGGGGTTTCACTACTTTTCACACTAAAGTTAATGATGTCATGATGCCTATGGTTTCCTTTTCTTATCTATCTGATATGAGGATGTAGCTACATTAGTTGTGAATTAGGAGAGTACAAGGTGGTTATTATTCACTTATTTGTAAGCAATCACGAATATGCCACCTGCTAGAATAAGCAAAGAAACTTTACCCAAAAAATAGAATAAGCAAATAAGTACTCTAAAATAAGCAATCCCAAACATCTCTTAAAAGATTTTTTGTGTTTGTAAACCGTAAAATACCAACGTGAATTTTTATTTGTCCCGTTTGTCATTGTAATTATTCTTTTACACGTGAGTTACCAACTTATCCTATTTTTTGGATCATTCGGTAACCCAAAAACTGCTTTTATAATTTTATAAGTAAAAACAAAATTAGAATTTTTTTTGTCTAAGCTAGGAGCTTGGTTATGTAAGTGTTTATCTACTTAATATTAAGCAGATAAGCACTTTTGAGTGCTTGGATACTGCTTAGATGCTTATTTTACCCTAGATTAAGCTATTGGAAACGAGCCACCTGCTAGGAAAGGGGATCAACACTTTAAAATATGAAATCCCAAACACCCCTTATGCTCTTTTCTTTCTTAAAAGCAAGAGCATATGAAAGTTGTGTGCAAAACTAGCCTTTAATTAGTTTGATCATTAAGTGTGAATTACTATAGATTATGCAAAACTAGTTAACTTATATTATTTTTTTGAATGATTATGCCTATTTCTTTCCCAAAAGCTAGATCAGCTCCCAGTTTTATTATTCTAATTTAGAATTTAAAATCACCAAAATCGCCAAAACCATCAATGACCATCCATATACCAACTAACCCATTCGTCCTGCACTTACCCAAATCATCCCATCAACCACCTTAACAGCCACTTATGTAGAAAACGTTCTCGGACGTCTTTTTGAAACTATTTCCAACGGTCTTAAAGCATTTGATTTTTTTAATTCACCCTCGATTTTCCAAACTTTATCCCGAGTCTTGATGTGTTTGAAAGACACTTCATATATTAACACATATGCGTAATGTTAACAAAGCATGGGAGTTAATAGAAAGCATTCACAAAACACATCCGTCATTACTTACCGTTAAATCAATTGGCATAATGCTATCAAGAATCGCAAAGTTTCAATCTTTTAACGAAACCCTTGAAGCATTTGATAAGTTAGAGCTTAAATTATCTCTAGGAAATCCATTCAGTATCGAAGATTTCAATATTTTGCTTCGAGCATTTTGCACACAGAGGCCATACAAATTGTATGCTTCCCATTTTCTAGGCAAAGCGCTTAAACGGTTCGATATTTTTCATTTATCAAAGTCTCCAGATTTAATATTTAAGCTCCTAAAGTTGTGTAGCCTGCTTTCTGAACTCGCGTCCTCTCCTATATAATCGTACTTAATTGATTCCATACTTCCTTTGCAGTCTCGTACTTGTGCAACTTGCATAGTAGATTTTTCCCGGCAATGATGTGAAATCATTGCTTTTGTTGTATGTATCTTTCTTTCATCTACTTTTTCTGTAGCTTCAAGTGTTTCCCAAAGGCCATAAGCTTTTAAGATTGTTTCCATCATAATTGCCCATGTGGTGTAGTTTGATTCATTTAGTTTCGGACATTGAAGCGCTATATTTTGCTCACGAGTTGGTGTAGATGTTTCTCCTATCGTCATGCTTTGTTGCTTTCTTACTTACGTTGTTTCTTGCTTACTTTCTTACTTTCGTACTTCCTTACTTGTTTTGAAACACTGAAGTTTCTCTTACGGGGTGAAACACTACGGTTTCTCTTACGGGTGAAACACTATGGTTTCTCTTACGGGTGAAACACTATGGTTTCTCTTACTTCTTACTGTGTGAACCAGAATGGTTCAGATCTTACTTCTTACTTTGTGAACCACAAGGGTTCGGTTTCTTACTGCTAGTTTTGTATTTTCCTAATCTAAAGAAATGATTTGTGTTCCCTTAAAATAGAAAATATACAAAACTTAATCTTACTTTCTTACTTGCTTTCTAACCCCAATCAATCGGAAATACACCTTTCTTTATCAACAGTTATTTAATAGGACTTCCTTATTATCACTAAATTCCTTTTAAAATTTATATAACCCAAAAATGAAATATAAAGATTAAAATAGGAAAACTTAGTCAATATTGTGTTGTATTCCCTGATGGCAGTCAAGAGAAATATCCCCCGACCTCTTTTTGTTCTTCTTTTTCTATTAAAACCTAATTTGATTAATAAAAAAAAGAGAAATACAGAGAATACCGAATTAGGTCGGTTGATGTGATTATCAACAGGAGAATCGCTCCTTCTTTCTCTCTTTCGATTTCTGGTGGTTGTCGACACAGCCCTTTTTCTTCCTAGTGGATGTCGACACAGAAAAACAAAAGGAAAACACCACAGCCCTTTGTTGTTGATGATGGTTTCTGTCAATTAGGGCAGCACGAGGCTTCTTTTTTTCTTTCCTTTAATCAATCAAAACTGCACTTGTTCTTCCCTGGATCGTTCTTGCTCTGATACCAAATATAGGATTAAACTTGCTGATGAAAAATAAAATCACAGGTATATTTGAATCTGCTTTGTATTGATATGATTGATTTTGTTTACAGATTCCTAACCTATTTATACTAATTGAATCGGTGCCTTGATACATCATGACCCTTTGAGAAGAGGCATACCGATTCTATAACTAAACGACACAAACATTCTAATCGTTGTAATCCTACAAAAACGGTTTTATACCGTTATCTTATGTCCAGCCCAAACAAACCTATTGGGTTGGGTTTATTTTACAGAAAATTAACATACTAAACTATCCTTAATCTTTGCTTCTATAACATTAATGGTCCAACATTCACCCCCCTAATGTTATAGACGGCAATCGAGTCTTCTTTACTTGATTTTACAGCAATGTGGGTTCATCGTCAGTTTCGTAAATGAGATGTGATTTTTCCTCCTTGTCTTTCTTCTTCCATTTGGTGCATTCGCGTGCAAAATGACCTAAGTCACCACATTCATAGCATCTCATTTTATTCTTGTTTTGTTCTCTTGTACTTTGTTGAAAGCTTGTTCCACATCCTTTTTCTCCTTTACTCAAGTTTCTTCCTCGACCATTACCATGATTTTGATTACTTGATCTTGCCATTAGAAGTTTGTTTTGATAATTTTCTTCTGGTTCATCTTGACTTTTGATGCGTTCTTCAAAAGTTATTATTCTTCCCATTGCTTCTTCAAATGACATTTCATCAATCTCGGAATATTGCTCGATAGATGCTACGATCGGTAGAAACTTCTTTGGAAGGGAGTTCAGTAACTTTCTGACGAGTGTTTTGTCTTTAAGAGTTGAGCCAAGACTTTTAAATTTGCCTCTTATGCTTCCCAATTTTCCGGCAAAGTCGCCTACGGTTTCGTTATTTTTCATTTTCAAAGTCTCCAATTCGCTCCTTAAAGTTTGTAGCCGTGCTTTCTGAACTCGGTCCTCTCCTATATATCGTACTTTAATTGATTCCCATACTTCCTTTGCAGTCTCGTACTGTGCAACTTGCATTAGAATATCTTCCGGCAATGTTGTGAGAATCATTGCTTTTGTTGTATGCATCTTTCTTTCATCTACTTTTTCTGTAGCTTCAAGTGTTTCCCAAAGGCCATAAGCCTTTATGATTGTTTCCATCATAATTGCCCATGTGGTGTAGTTTGATTCATTCAGTTTCTGGCATTGAAGTGCTATATTTTGCTCACGAGTTGGTGTAGATGTTTCTCCTTTCGTCATGCTTTGTTGCTTTCTTACTTACGTTGTTTCTTGCTTACTTTCTTACTTACTTTTCGTAGCTTACTTACTTGTTTTTGAAACACTATGGTTTCTTTCACGGTGAAAACACTATGGTTTCTGGGTCTTACTTACTTACTGATGGAAACCAGAATGGTTTCAGATCTTACTTCTTACTTTGTGAACCACTCAAGTGTAACGGTTTCTTACTGCTAGTTGGGTATTATTTCATTTCTAAAGAAAGTGTATTTGTGTTCCTTTAAAATAGAAAATATTAAAAAACATTAATCTTTACTTCTTACCTTGTTTCTAACCCCAATCAATCGGATATACTTTACTTTATCAACATTATTTAATAGGACTTCCTTATTTTCAGATAAATTCTGTTTAAATTGTTTATAACCCAAAATAATATGAGAATATATAGATAATATAGGAAAACTTATTAATTTGTCAATATTGTGTTGTATCCCTGAATGACTCAGTCTCTATGGATTTCACCACCGGACCTCTTTTTTGTTCTTCTTTTTCTATTAATATACCTAGTTTCGATTCAATAAAAATGAAATTACAATAGAAACGGAATATCGGTAGGTTGATGTGATTATCATACAACAGAGATTCGTCCTTCTTTCTACTCTTTCGATTTCTAAGTGGTTGTCGGTCAAAACTCATTTTTTCTTCTAGTGATTGTCGACACAGAAAAAAAAAAGGAAAAACAACAACAGCCCATTTGTCTCGTTGTTGATGTTTCTGTCATTAGGGCAGCACTGAAGGCTTCTTTTTTCCTTTTCCTTCAATCAATCACAAACTGCACTCTGTTATTCACTAGATCGTTCTTGCTTCTTGATACCAATATAGGATTAAACTCTGCTGATGAAACATAAAAGAACTCAGGATATTTGAATCTGCTTTGTATGATTATGATTTTATTTGTTTACAGTTTCCTAACTATTATATACAAGGATGAACTAGGTTGATTTCATCACGAAACAGGCATTACCGATTCAAATAAACGTAATCGTGTAACCTAAAAAACGGTTTTATACAGTATCTTATGTCCAGCATAAACAAAACCTCTTGGGTACTTGGGTTTATTTTACAGAAAAATGTAAATACTAAATATCCCTAATCTGCTTCTTATAACATTCATGGTCCATACAAAAATGCTTTTCATAATTTTCATAAGTAAAAAACAAATTAGAATTTTTATTTGTCTAAGTAGGAGGTTGGGTTATGTAAGTGACTTTATCTAACTTAATACTTAAGCAGATAAGATTCTTGGTGCTTGGAATACTGCTTAGTTGCATTATTTTACCCTCGATTAAGCTATTGGAACGGATTAGCCACATGCTACGGTAAAGCGTATATGAACACTTAAAACATATTCCATACATAACACCCACCTTATGCTCTTTTCATTCTCAAAGAAGAGCATACGATAGTTGGTGTGCGAACCATACCCTTTTAATTAGTTTGATCGCTTAAGAGTGAATTACACTATAGATTATGCAAAAACTAGTTAAGTTATATGTATTTTATTCGCATGATTATGCTCTTTTCTTTTCCCAAAAGCTTGGATTAGCTCCAGTTTATATTCTTTGCTTCATTTGTAATTAGAAATCACCAATATCGGCCAAAAAACCATCAATGTACCATCATATCACACTAAATCATTGTCCTGCACTTACCCCAAATCATCCACAATTTTCCTCAAAATAAAAAAACCCACTTAACAGCCACTTATGTAGAAACTGTTCATTTCGGACGTCTTTTTGAAACTCTGTCCAACAGTCTTAAAGACATTTGATTTTTTAATTTCACCAGTCGATTTTCCAACTTTATCCCGATGTCCTGAGGTGTTTGAAAGACACTTCATATATTAACACATTATGCGTAATGTGACACAAAGCATGGGAGTTATAGAAAGCTTTCAAAAAATCACATGTTCATACTTCACCGTTAAATCAATTGGCTAATGCTATCAAGAATTGCAAAGTTTCAATCTTTTTGACGAAAACCCATGAAGCATATTGAATAGTTAGAGCTTAAATTATCTGATTAAGCTATTGGAAACGAGCCACCTGCTAGGAAAGGGGATGAACACTTTAAAATATGCAATCCCAAACACCCCTTATGCTCTTTTCTTTCTCAAAAGCAAGAGCATACGAAAGTTGTGTGCGAAACTACCCTTTAATTAGTTTGATCATTAAGCGTGAATTACTATAGATTTTGCAAAACTAGTTAACTTATATTATTTTTTCGCATGATTATGCTCTTTTCTTTCCCAAAAGCTGGATGAGATCCCAGATTTATTCTTCTGATTTAGAATTTGAAATCACCAAAATCGCCAAACTGTCGATGATTGGTGTTGTGATATGGCTGATGCAATGAGGTATGCTTGTTGCCTGATAAATTAACACTCTTTATTTTTTTTACGATATATGTTGCTTGATATTTGGTCTTGCTAACTGCAGGTTTTTGTTTTCTGGGCCAGGATCTGCGAACAGCTAGCGAAAAAAACGGCACCGAGCCACTGGTTGAGGTACACAATGCTCGAAGGTGTTTATATTACATCAGTATGTTTCTCAAGACCACGTGAGACCCTGAGCTCATTGCGATTAAAGGAATTCATCTGAGGGTCGGGATTTACTGTATATAAAACTAATTATCTGCTTGTCACACTTTGACACAACAAATAAACCAATTTGAGTGTGTTTGAGATTTGCTCATTCTCGAGGTTGGAATACGCAGTTGTTTATGCCCTTGTGGTTGCACCATAGTCGATGGTGTTCATAGTGGCTAGCAATTCTAACAATTGTATTTGACACGAACTCTGAAAACCATAAAGAACACTGTAGGTGCCAGCAATGTAGAGAGATAGACAAAATTTAATGAGTATGATTGCTAATTTTGTTCGTTTTGGTTAGTGGTAATTGTTTTCTTATTGCATTTCAACTTCATGACTTTGTAGTCGAACATCTTATTACCAAATCATCATACTTCTTTCAAAACTCTTTTGCATGTTTGTTGCCATGCTATGCAAATGTGATATTTCTTGGTTACATTTATGTCTTTCATGCATTTTTACAGTTTTTCTGTATTAAAAGACGTGCTATAATTATTAATTTCTATTTAGTACCCCAAAAGCCAGAGCTCCCCAATTAAGCAATATGTCTACTTTCTAGTTTATGGATCTGTCTACATTCCATCTCCCACATACCCCGCTCTAGCGAGATTAGTATGTTGTTGTAGTATTTAGTACCCCAAAACTGATTTACATAAGAATAAATGTTGGTGTGGAACATGTTCAAAATGCTGGTGGCCAATTATTGAGGGTTTGTTTTGTGGTCCTTTTGTACCTTGGAAAATTTAATTTTCTCATGAGAATGTCTCATGAAAAATAAAGGAATATGTTAATTTCAACCTTGAAAAAGTCTTTAAAGCTTATTGCACGATACTCGGTTTTGGTGTTTGAAGCTTAGTGCATGATCTTCGGTATACAACAAGTGGTATATAACTCAAGATACCTTGTAAAGGTACAAAACTTGCACTTCAGATGAAAAAAAGCGATTTGTAAGTTCAGCAAGAATGAAATGAAAAATGAGGCACATTGGCACTTTTTCGGGTAACCATGGTTTTCAACCTTTTGGCCGACTAATTCACAGGGTTTGAACTCACTGCCACATATATACTCGAACGGGTAAAGTCGTCCCATTTCATGAGGTTGGGCATATTGGCACTTTAAAACCATGTAAACGTTATAGTAGTGTTTTAGAATTCTTACTATGATTATCATGTTCTTAAAAATACATATTCTTATTATCAGAACAATGTTAGTGCTCAACTGAGTCAGACAAGAGGCATGTGTACCAAAACCTTCAAATGGTATATTGGATGAAAAGTTGGGCTGCATACCCAATTAAACAGTTATCTAGTAAAGGATAGACTATCTTTAAAGATAACTTATCCTCAAAACGAGAAGAGTAATCTTCTCGGTCTTGAGTTGTTTATGCAAAACAGTCAAAGTTTTGAGCTCAAGACAATGGCTTTTGTATATTTCAGTACGAGACCTATGTTTTCAAAGAAAAGAAAGTGTACGTGACAATGGGTACATACCCAATTAAACAGTTATCTACTGATAAATTTGTTATATGTGTTTCTAAATGGAAACAAAAAGAACAATAATCAATGTTAAAATAAGAATATAATGCTCATGGGCATGATGCTACTTCATATATCGATTGGGTGACACAAACGTTTCAATGTTTCTACCTACATCATCGACTACATTATCATACACTCTAACTTTAACAATATCAAATTCGATATAGATGTTGCCTTTTTCTTCGCATTTGCGTTTGAAGTAGTCCTTCTTCTTTTTGAGATCTACTTCATAAATTTGATGTTGTGACAAGAGCAGTTCCTCATGAGGCAGTTTCCGTTCTCCAATAAGTGCAATGGAACCAGATAGCTCATAGAAATACCATCAACATGCGGCCTTAGTTGATAAGTTACCACTTCTTTCATATTCTCATTTTCATCCAACTTCCACAACTTAATATATGACGTCCTTCTAAAACCACGATCACAACTTATTTTAATGTCATATTTGACACAAACATGAATGCAATCACTTTTAACCATAATAGTGGCAAAATAATTATGAGATGCATTTGAATTATCATCCACATTCGGCGTTTCTATCTTTTATAACCGTTCAGTTTTTGTGTCAAACCTTATTATTGAACTTAACCGATCGGCTAAGTTTAGTTGTAAAAAGTAGAGATTTTCATTAAAATAAGTACCTCGCCTCCTCCGATTTACAGTATAAAGTCTCCATGTATGTTGAAAGACGTCTACTTTTCTCTATGAGTCAGTTCTCAAAGCGTATATGTGAACTTTATCGTCAAGAAAATTTACAAATAGAAGCTTGTAGTCATCTTCACAACAGCTGTAATAAAATCTGAAAAGTGACCAGGAATACGGAGTATAGTTGCATTCCTTGGAAGAATTAGATTTGGACAACCTCTTATACTCATTCGTCAAAGGATTCAATATGATTAGGTTAGAGTATCCAACATCGCCCTTATCCTTTATTATGCCTAGACATACTAAACCATAAAAAGATGTGAGAATACGAATATCATGAGGAGTAGTGTCTCCGAATTGTGGTAAAGGGCGGCGTGTGGGAGTTAAACCCTTATAACTTGGTGCCGCTTCACAGTCGATGGTGATAAACTCAAATAAAGCTTTGGTTTTATAAAAGACCAGAAGTTTAAGATTGTTTTCATAGTCGTGGATGTGGCGGTCGTTATTCTGGTTTTTAAACGTATCCGACGTAAGGAATGAGTGCCATTCTTTTGAAACACACTTGAAAGGATAAACAGATTTGGCTGGAATTCTTGGTAGTATGTGGTTTGATACGACGTCATGAACCTCCATTGTCGATCTCTTTGGTTTAGGGTTTAGAAATGAATAATAATGTGAGGCGTAGGTTTTTGTGTATATTTATAGCGAGATTATGGCCATCTAATAAAACGTACACATCCTTAACCTAAAAAAAGGTTAAACGCATATTCGTAATTAAGATAGCGCATAATAATAATAATAGTGCAAGCTATTTGGGTAATTCTACACGGCAATTTTCATTTATGCAAAAATTAAGGATATTAATTCATGTCTTTGACCTTTTCTCTCTCACTGGAATCTTTTGTTTGCAACCATTAAAAACTGAAAACCGAATCGTCCATGAGTGTTTTTATTCACTGTTGATTTTGACTCAGTTTTGTCAGATCAAAATTGATTTTCAATATTCATTTTATGGATTCAATCTCAGGTTGACAACCAATATGATTACTGTTCTTCAATATGCATGTATTCTTATTTATGATTTCGACTCTCGTTTTTTGTGTATTATAAACAACTACGATGATCGACGATGATTAATATCGAAATCCATGATGATGATTGTGGTCAGTGATGTTGTTGATGCTCAATGATGGTGTGATGTAGGAATCAATGTATGATGGATGATTACTATGATATTGACGTTGTAGAATAAAGTTTGATGATGACGAAGATGCAGAAAAATTATGATGATGCATAATTCGACGATGCAGAAAATCCTTAATGAATACCATGCCGATATCGATGCAGAATTCGATGATGATGATCGTTTTATTTATGTATTCTTCGCATCAAGAGTGTAACATGCAGCTCCGTGTTTGCATTAACGTGCAGTGGCGGAGCTTGACCATTTTCAATGGGGGGGCCAAATTAAGCGAACTACTTCGATAAGAAAAAAAATCATACCTAGTCATATAAAAACTAAAACAACAAACTACTGCTAAAGTAAAATCATCGTACATCCTATTGCGAAGTCGGCTCATGCATATCTTCATTGTTGAAAACCCCCTCTCGGTTGTAGCAGTTGAAATCGGAATTGTTAGGATGAGCCGAAACAATCTATCAAGCAAATAATACAACTTGTGTTTATTAGTTTCCACAAGAAATTTGCATAGTTCAGCAATAGTATTATTTGACCTTTCGATGTTGAAAATCTCTAACTCGGAACTCAATCGAAATCTCTCTCTAGTGGTAACCTTACTTCTATACTTTAATATGGTCGAAAGTTCCATGAACTACAAAAGAATTTTCCTGCTGATCAAAACTCAAAACACAAAAAAGTTCCTAAAGGCAATGATACATATGTGAATTATGATCCTTATGACCCACATAGAGATCCATACAACATATATTAGCTGATACAACTTGCACTGTTGCAGGCAATTTAAAACATGAGACAACTTCAAATACTACTGTACTTAACAACGTCCTATGTTAGAATCTAAAATGCTTCAAAAAATTTACAGCTTTAAAAGATCAATAATGACAAGCCAAACAACAATAGATAAAAACTCCAAAAATACCTTACCCAAAATAAGTGATTAGTGGATTTTGAGAGTTGGACCCATTCGAAAAAAGGATGATAACTTTTGTCTTTTGGCTTCTCTTTTTTATGTTAGTTAGACGATGTGTAAGCTAATTTGTGGTGCATAATATTGAAAGGAAATAAAAAAAGGATGAGTGATACTACCAAATAGTTTTTCCTGCACATCATTGTGTGGATTTGTCTTTGTAAATCTTATGTGGATGTAGCAATTCTCTTCGAAAAAAGGATGATAACTTTTGTCTTTTGGCTTCTCCTTTTTATGTTAGTTAGACTTTTCCTCACATTTCACTTTTTGCAAATATCTTAGGAGGCCACAATGTAAATATTATATTTAAATCTTTAAAGTATAAAATTTGCTACTAACGACAAGATGTTTAGGGGGGTCCAGCACCCCTGCCTGCCCTATATAAGCTCCGCCATTGTTAACGTGATTTACATCTTTAGCAATCTATTATCATTCTTGTCAATGTGATTGTCAATTTATCTTTGTCAACTTTCGTCTTGCATCTGATATATATATATGATCGGATGATGTTGATCATGATGATTGTTTTTGTTTATGATTTTTCACGGACGTTGATTTTTCAAAATAGTGCAAATAGATTTTTATGAAAATAGTTGATATATATTCACATCAAAATTTGTTATATATGATTCATTAAATAGATTTTTAAACACGTCTGCAGTAACTAAAATTCCTAAGCAGTTATGTAAGGACGACGAGAGATAATTTATTTGTTATTATATCTAGAAAACCTAAAAATTTAAACCTTTCAATTAAGAAAATTGTTAACTCAATCATATCTCATGATTTATTCATCATTGTAAATAGAAAACCTCAATTTTTATGTTTTGTGGGGTATAAAACATGATGACAAGTATGATAAATTATTAACAACTAGCATAAAACCCTAGACAAAACCTATAGTTGATATTATTTATTGAAAACAATCATATCTCATGTTTCCGTCTTAGAGGAATATCTTATGTAGAAAGATGGTGGAAGTTGTGGCTGCTGCTGATGATGATCAAGCTTTGATGAACACCGGGCTTCTCGAAGCTCTTTCTTCAGTCTTCGGTTTTCTTCAGTTAGGGCTTCACAGCATTTCTTCAATAAAGCACATTCTTGTTCGATTTGCTTTAACTTTGTCCTGTACCATATGATCATCAATCTATTTTATAGGAATCTAAAGGATTTATCGTTTTTATAATCTGAATAAGTAAACGTATCCCAGTGTTTAATTATGTGAATACTATGTAGGATAAAAAGTCATACTTGCATCTGTTATTATTCACTTATTCGTGTTCTTGAATAATTATAACAATTTCCTTTTTCAGTTTTGCAAGTTTTTGCTGATAAAACGTCACTAATTCTTAAATACAATGAATCTGAAAAAAAATTATTTCTAATTTGATTAAGGTGCAACGTTTTTGATAAATCCAACTACTTACAGCTCGAAATTCTAAAAAGTTCTATTAGTCATTAATTTGTTCTTGTTGACTCCGATTTTACTACCAAGGATCTAGAGAAATTAGGAGATTATAAAGTTTGCACAAGCAGATATAGGATTATTGATCCAAACAATCCGATTGATCACAGAAACGTCCAACTTATCAATTTGGCTCAATATATTTTTCAAGTGATCTATATGAATATGAAAAAATATCACTTATCAACCGGTCATTAGGGTTTCATCATCTTTCTAAGTAATGTTTTGAAAAGAAGGTATATATGTGTGTGCACTGTGACAGGAAATAAATAAACCTTGCTCTTCTGTTTTGAAACCAAACTTCGATCTGTCTAGGAAGAAGATGCAACTTCTTTGCAAGTTCTTGTTTCTGTCCCTGCAATCAAAAACAATTATTTCCAATCATTTTATAATTTCATAGATGTCAACCCTAAATGCTTTTTTGTTTTTGATTATCATTATCATGTTTCGGTGTATGATCAAAATGAAGTTATACAAAATTTGAAAGCTAAAGAGATTCAGATTAAAGGCAAATAACAGTCATAAAGCAAATCATTCTTATCATCCATATATATGTTCAATTCACATAGGATTTTTTTAATTTGTTGATAAGCGTTATTTTAAGGAAAGTTCTATCGAACGCAACTAGCAATGAGCTAGAAAAAAGGAGTTGCAAAGCGTATAACAAAAATCAAATCATTTGTCCAATCTAACCATCTAGGAATCAATTTTTGACACCAATGAGAACATACCATGAGCATTTTATCCATCATAGTTTCAGATGTATCATACAAAATAAATTTATAGTATGTCCTGTTAATGAAGTTTTTCTTTACTTAGACAAAGAGCTAGGGCTACTTTATTTTCCAGAATCATATAAATTGCAAAACAAGTAGATACAAAAATTGTTGTTAACAGCATCTATAACTGTCTTATCTGTATAACACCATCTATATAAAGCGATTAGAGTGTTCTAAACAACTGAAGAAGAGCATACCGTATTGAGGGTACTATGGATTTTGAACCTATCTTCAAGCATGGTAATTTGTTCTGTGGTAAGTTTTAGCTTCTTCCTTGATCCACCACTATTGTCGTGATAAACATCCAAGTTGCTAGAATCACTTCTCTTTGTACCTCTCTTTTCTTTATCTTCGAGGTCATCTATGGTTTTAGAACTACATGAATCTTGATCATATTTTTCTTCTTCATGCTTATGATCACAATCTCCATGATTAGTAACTTCGACCTTTGGATGTACCGGCAATGCAAGATCCAACGTAAACCCCAACGTCTTTTGTTTTAATTGCTTCTCTCTTTTAACCTCCACTCCGATCCCTAATCTAAGTGTTGTGTTACATCTCTCTTCTTTACTCATAATCTTGCAAACGAAAAAAATTATACCAACCTAAAGACCAAGAATTTACACAAATTGTGTTGAATACAGTTTTTGAAGATTGAAAGTATATAAGGGGATGAAAATCATGATATCTATATCTTATATATATAAAGATTTATATATATATATCTATAAATATATATATATATATATATATATATTATATATTATATATTATATATATATATAAGTTGATGTTTAAATGTTTGTATGTAAGCATTAAGGCATAAGCTATGGCAAATTGAGTTTATGTTTGAATATGACATCATTAATGCCATAAAGTTAGATGGGTGTTTATGTGTTTATTTTGAGTGATTAATTTCTTAAGTTTGTGGCATACGGTGAATTAATCTCATCTATCTAAGTTGAGTCCATTGTGATTAAAGTTCTAAGGGTATTGTGCCGAAACTTGAAACATCCATCAATAAACATTGATTTGCTTGCATGCTATATTTATTTCAACGGTTTCATTTGGTCCAACAATTAATAATAGCATTATTCAACGATAAACGAAGGCGTTTCAAATGTTCTACCTTCTCATATCTTGAGTTACTCTTTGAAGATTATATATAACCAAATATCACCATCTTCACCACCATCATTTTTTCTTGAACAATTCTTCAGCACCATCATATGAAAATGATGTTGGATCTTCATGTAAACCATCGCTATGCTAAAACAAACAACGAAGGTGGTGATCGAAGACCAGGTGTCGGCGACCTGTTGTACGGTAGGTTTCTTAAATCGATTCGACATTACATGTTGGTTCGAGGATTATCATACATATCATTCGTAGCTTTTTGAGTAACCTTTATGTTATACGGCTAGAAATTTGGTTATCGGGGGCACACACAGATACACGATATTTATTTGAGCCTATCGGGGGCACACACAGATACACGAAGAGTACGTTTATTGTTTATTTAATATATGTAACTCGTTTACATTTATTAAATATATAATATGTTTCACGATATTTATTTGACGATCGTTAGTTAACCGTTAGACGTTATTAACTAACTTAATACTCGTTAAATATAGAAGAGAAGGGCTTAAGTATCGAAAACGAAAACCCTTGTCCTCCTCCAAAAAGTGGCTGATTTTGGAGGATTCTAGAAGGAGGGTTGTGTGCAAATTATTTATGATAATGATAGAGTTGGGATAAGCTAGGAACATGAAGATTATCTTTAGAGTTGATCTACAACTAGGGTTGAGGTGCTATATAAACACCCATACCTCTTTCTCTTATCATTTTATTCATCCAATAAAACAAGGATACGACACACCTTCATAACCTTAATTCGCAGTTGAATAGTCATGGATAACAAAGTACAATATCATTGTTTAAATGCATGAATAATCTTCATGCATGTTATTTACATGCATTGCAAAGTCATAAGTAGGTTCTTATCCTTTGTTTTTAACAATCGGCTACAAAAGAAAACCCACAAGGGTTGTTTTTCCCAACCATCGAATGCAAGAAAACAAGCATACCAAACCCTATTTTGTTAGTGGTATTTATTTGTGAAGCTAGCACTAGCATCCTAATGTGCTCGTGTAACGTGTAGTGTGAGCATACCATAGAGACGGTAATTTAACCGTTAAGTTCAATAATCAAGATCTCATAATAGTTTATTGATTTAACTCAATAAACAAAAGGTTAGTGAATTACTTTTTTAATTTATGTGTTAACCTATAATATCAAACTAGATCCAATCCGCTGCGTACTCGTAGTTAATTGGTTAACTAGTTTGTAAAATCCTAACAGATTCCTATGAAACTGTGTTAGAAGCAAATTTAAATAGTCATCTTAAAGTTGCTGTTATGATAAGTCAGGTGTTTGGCAATGGCTTGCCAATTGGTGTAATGATGTTCCGGCAAGGGGTCAATACCATTACTGTCCCACAGTTAACTAATCAAAGGAAGTATAAAGTTATGCAAGGAGAGTAACTTGGAATGAGGTTGTTTGGTATTCTCATACCATTCAAAAACATTAATTCATATTTTGGCTGCAATACAGGGAAGACTTTCCACTCAAGATGGACAAGCTATAAATGGTACAGTGGAAGGATAGATTTTTGTTCTTTTATGTGAAAGTTACCCCGATTCACATGA